>JAKTPO010000037.1:0-116261 GCA_030557635.1 Hemisphaericaspora nanyangensis | reverse complement strand
AGGTTGAGAGAGGAAGGAGTAGGAGGGAGTAAGTAAGTGAAAGGGGAATGAAAAGCGAAGAAAAAAGGAGAAGATATACTAGAGTAGAAAAGCCCCAACCCCCAACAACAGAAACAATAGTTCACATAGTTTTCTACTATTCTACGCAATCAATTGTGTTTATCAATTACTAAGAAGCGCATTTCGAATATAGCTTGTATTGTTTTTCCTCATTATAAATGCTATTGTGTAAATTGTTCTGAATAAAGAGGGTAATTACAACAATTTTGAGCTTTTTTTCTTTGCCTCAACAACAAGAAAAGATATCGCGATCAATATGCAAGTTCGGAAATCTATATGCGTCTGCATAAAAAATATGCAAGTTTGTGCATGAAGTCGTTTTTCTGGGGGAAAGCAGTAGGGGAGAACCCAATAAGTGAACTCTAATAATTATTATCTGTATGCTGGCTGACTGGCTCCTCAGAAAAAACTAACCTTGTAAACATTAAAACTAAACAATAGTTTTCGTTGACCTTGTTAATGAAATTGGACCATTTTTCCGAAGAAGAGAAAATATTTAATAACGTGATATGATTACTGGTCTATTTCTTAAGAAATGGAATGCTTAATGGAAAATTCTTGTGTTTGTTATTGCGGGGGTTCCCCAGCAAATCATGTGGGATTCAAAGTCTCTCCTTTTACCTAGACGGTGAGATTGTTCAATGCACAATGAATATCATTTCTTCAAAGTGTCCAGTTCTGAGAAGCGAATTCACTCTTCAATAGTGGTTTTGTTCTATAGCTGCTTTATATGATAATAACCTAACAACAAAGTTTTACTAACAAGTTACATAATTGCTCAAACTCATGGAACTAATTCACAGATCTTTATTGTTCATTGATTTGATTGATAGACCCAAGTGAAAATTTCTGAAAATTTTTTAATATTAACAAGAAAAGAAAAAATTATCTAACGGGCGAATCGTTCTTTGATTTGAGAGGTGTTCTAATGCTAAGTGTATTATCAGAAACAATAAACAGGTAACCAATTCGACTAGTAGCAAATGTACCGTTTGTGGTTATCGTTGTTGTTGTCAAAACACCAACCCTTAACCAATTAACTAAATTGACCACAATTGGAAATTTCAGGGTTCTCAATATTTTTACAATGGGCACTAGTTCAGATATTATTTACTGTGAAAAATAAACAAAAAAATAAAGATTATTCCAGGCATTGTTGAATGTTCTAAGAAAATACCCATCCAGTTTCACATTAACCGGTCATAAACGTTCTCGTAGAAATGAGTACCATTGAGTTCTTTGTCTAGTGTATAGCTGAACCCATTGATAAATAGTTTATGAATATTCAATCTAAATTCCACATCACCTCCATCGACCAATTCTTCATCTTGATCAGCTTCGGCATTACCTCTGTTTAAGTTTATTAACTTTTGAATTAAACCATCGATATAATGACCAATACTAGTAGGAACATACGAATACAATGATTTGTCAAACTTACATTCAATATCAGATTGTGGAACATATGTATCATCATCATACTCTTCTTGATCTACAGTTTGAATATCATAACATCTAAATCGTTGCTTTGTGCAATTCGAATGGAAATCCCAAAGTGTATTTTTCAAGGGGAAAGCTAAATGATTCAATTGAGTTAATAGTTCATCTTGAATCATTCTTTGATTTAGTTGGTTAGCCAAGGTAGTGAATAGATGTGATGGGTTCAAGTCTCTGTATTTCCTAAGTTTTGAATTATAATATTTATGATATAATAAGTACTTGTCTAGTTTGTCAAGACATTTTTCACAATAGGAACATTTACATCCATTCCATAAGATATGATTCATGTATTGCTCATATCCAGCAAATGATTGGAATAAATTTGGTAATACCACAATAAGTCGATGTGAGTTAATCACTTTGGGTAATATAACCATATACAATTCCCATCTTCTGTAATAGTTTCCCTCAAACCCATCAGGGAAATCACCTAATGGCAAAACATTATGCTTAATTGATAAATATGATAACTTTGGGGATGTGGACAATACATTAGTCAAAAAATTAAATGTGTTAAGATCAAATACCTCATTAACTGCATGGGTTGGAAATATATCACCTTGGACAATTGAAAGCTTAGATAATTGGGGACATTCTGGAATTAAATTGTAAAAATCAATTACATAATCTGTTTCGTCCGATTTGAAACCAATTATTAATTCCAATTCAGTAATCTTTTTCCAATTTATTAATTCAATCAATTGTGAATTCAATTCCCATTCTTCTATGCTAAATACAATTTTTATTCTTTTCAAGTTTGGCATACGAATCTTATGTCTTAACAAATTGTGATTCATCCAATTCCAATATAAAATCCTATCGTCAGGTAAAATTAATGATTCCAAATAGGGTGCAACTTGGTTCAAGCTATGTAAAGTTTCATTTTTACCAATTAACAATTCCTTTACATGTTCCCCATATTGTAAATCTTTATCATCGACGATAATAGAATCTAGAGTCAATTCAGACATATCCAACTGCTTCCTCAACGTATAATCTCCAATATAAAAACACTTCAATCTCTTTGTCAAACTTATGAAGTCTTGCAAAACATCAACAAGCTCTAAATTATTTGAAAATTGATCTCCTATTACGTACACCTCATTGATATAACCTATTAATTCCTGATTAATTTTTAGGCTCTGGACCAAGACCTTTAATCTTGCAACAATCATCTTTTCTTGAACCTCGTCTTTTACAATCTTACCCCGTTGGTGTTGGAATCCATATATCAACGTCTTGGTGGTATCCTGAAAATCACTCTCCCTCACTCTATTATCGCTACGTAAGGGCGGTTCCCATTGTACAACTATTTGAGAATAGAGTTTCTTCATACAGGGAATATAAAACTCATAATTGGTTAAGGCAAGGTTGATCACTGCCTGTTGCGGGAGATACTTTATAATATTGGATCTAATTCCAGCTGGAATATCAAGTAATGATTTTGGATTTGTCATAGGGTTTTGATCTTTTTGACTTGGATTTACTTAGGTTTAACGATTGACAAATTTAAATCAATAATTTTTTTTCAATTTGCAGGTGATGGGTCATCCGAGGTGTTTTGAGTTTCCCCAACATTTTTTCTATGTGTTATCAAACAACAACCGTCCGTTCTAACTTTAAACACGAGGTGCCTAAACGATTTCCGGTTAATAAGTCACGATTTATGATTAACATTACTAACTAATAATTGGGTTTATTTAATATAAAATCTTTTGGTTAATTTTTGCAATAGATTTTTGGTATATTAAGCTTTGAATTGGTTTCAATTGAGAAATCATTCAGAGATAAGTATATAGCAATCCACTTTGGAAAAAAATAACTTCAATTAAGCTCAATCAAAGTTATACAACATTCGTTTTCGTAATTAATCGTTTTTATTTCTGTTTTAGAATAGTAGAAGAATATAGGAGGAAAGCCTTTTTCATTCCAGGATTAGGGATAAAATGGCCAGAACTACATTTGTTGAATGTTTTTCAGTCAAAATAAATCTGGTTAGTTGAATTATTAATTCCACCTGTAGTACCCGCCAGTAAATCATTAAATGTGCGTTACAGCATATTGCTCAAATGTTGGAGCTATTGGGCTCTCGGTATTTTGTGAATGAACTCTTGAAACTTTGTCATGAATCTGTACGCATTCGCCTTGAAGGCTGAGCTGATCATCCCATTTCAGAGGGTGAAGTGGACTGTATTGTGAGTTAACCTAAACCTTATGTTATATCCTTCCTGATCGGGATAGGTATATAAGGTTAATGAAATCTCAAGAGAACCGCCTTGTGTGGATTTTGAATACCGACAGAAAATCTATTATTTTTGAATGCAAAATGCCATGCAAGGTGGTTATGTTTTATCAGGGATCATGCTAAATCCTGCTGAATGTACACGCCTGCCCTGTATTAATACGTATGATCGATTTACCATCAAGCAAGCACATTTCTTATGTTGTCAAAACACACGAAAACACCATCCCGCGCCTGCGTAAGTACTTTAATGCAAATTGTGAATGATAACGCGGGAAAATACACCCACCGGTCTCTGCATGATGCAGGTGCAGGGTATCACGTGATTTTTCTACTGATGAAGATGACTACTTAGTGCCAGATCCAACCACAACCGACCAACAACGTTGAGTTTTGAGTCGACCATCACTGCTATTAATACTTCCCAGCTGAGCAAGCACAACAAGATTGAGAGAAGATAGAATAGAAGTCACCCGCCTGAATCACATGAGAATACCCTTATTTAGAATTCTCACTCTAATATTTGTATAGGTAATGCCTTGCTTGCTTATTTGTTACATTCTTTTGTTCGCCCTAAGTAAACATTTATTACTGTAATGTTTGATTCTGTTTCAAAGCCTCATGTTTACGTGAAGTAAATAGTTCTAGGTCCTGCAGAGTTGGGCGAACCCTCTTGTTGTTGCGTGAACCCTTTTCTTTTTCAATATTGCCATTCTTAAAGGTTTATGCTACCATTCAAGTTGGCGAATGTCTTGGAATTTAAACTAGAGTGTGATCAATTTATTCTATCCAGTGTGTGTGTCGGAGAATTATAACTCCCAGAATTTTTACACACTGTAAAGGCAATTATAATATAGTAAACAACGTGCAACCATTTTCATTCTTAAAAACAAAAAAAACAAAAACGTGACTTTCGCGTGATTTTCATGTTGAGGTTGGTAGCGCGTTGATCAGTTTTTAATGGTTACAACCGATTCTAGTATTTTCATTCTTCAACAGAACCTTGCAGTGTGTGTAGTATTTATAAAAACTGATTCTTGAATCTGCAAGTTCTATAAACTGGAAATAACTAACCTGGAAATAATCAGATCAGAACTCTTTTAAAGAACTTCACCAAAATTTGCTTAAAGAATCATAAAATTTTGCAACCATACCCAAAATACCTTCAAATTGAACATTTATAGAAATATCAGTAAGTAAGGATTATTGTCAAACTAGGACTCTTCTATTATAAGATTTGAGTTTCCACTGATACAGCCTTTTATATCAACCCATTATTTTAATATTAATCACTATATAACGGAAATCCAAAACTAAGTTGAAGTGACGTACGAATCCGGAAACCTGTAAATTCTATGGAGAACCGACAATGTTCTACAGTTAATTTTCACTCAGGAGAATTAGTTTTCTCATATCAGTACTTTCTGGATTTAGATATCTTACTTTTCAAACTATGAGTTTCTTCTGTTCAATTTAAGTTTGCCGTTTGCATTGATAATTAGCTTAGGTCGAGAGTTGGGTATATAGGTTAGCGTGGGAAATATGGGCGACAGCATCTTGTGATTAATCGATGGTTTGATAATGAATCTTATTTTGTATCATGTGTTATATGAAACTACATACAAAACTTTGCAGAATTTTGGTTCGCCAGGCTTCTGGTTTCTATTTACTTGTTTAGTGAAAGAGATGCAATCCTGAAGTTGTAAGTAGTTATGGCATGACAGTTTAAGTCTGTATTAAGGTGTTCAATTCATTCATTAAATTAGCACAGTAAAGAGATTTTACATACACTATGTAATAACAGCATGAAAATATATCTGGGGAAATACTTCCAACAATTCCTTAATTAAGTTCTAAGGAGCAGTTCTACACTTGATAAAAATAAATATGGATGGACAAAAATTCAAACTTCGGGAGATCAAAACCTTTAAGGGTGCCTTCCACGTATTCGATTCCAAAAATGGCTCAGGCGGCACGTATTTGATGATGTGGAATAGGATCAAAGATCTTAACCATGTACATCGGGAAGTTCCGACGAAGAACTTAACCACCCACATAGGGCTGGGACCAAGGAGCTTAACCACCCACAACCGGAGAAATCCGGCAGATCTGAATATAACTGCTCATAATCTGCCATTCGTTAGCATTCCAATTGAACGAATACCAAATTTCAAAAATTATTCATTTAAGTCAGTAAAAGAAAATTGTGCACTTCATCCATCAAGCTGTCACGTTAGTTTTCCATTAAATTTCCCAGTGGTGTGATGAATGTATACTTAATTTGCGAAGAAATGGTTAAAATTAATTAAACAACCCTAACTATCAAAGTTTCTAACCGTTCATTCGTTAGTCCATTTTGTCATGAAATGTCTCTTTTTAGTTCCAATATCGGAGCCGAAAAGTGCTTTCGTTTGGTTAAGTTGAATATGCCCTATCCTGGTTTTTGGAAATAACCTTTTCTCTCAAAATGTACATCTCTAAAATTTGTATATGGAAATATCCAAGAGGTCTAGACTTCAGTTTCACGAAATAGAGAGAAAATTGGTTATTCTTCTACTAAACCTATTGCCTTCTTTAACTTAGGGAATTTATTGAACATACTTTGACCATTTGATGGATAATGATTGTTCACGTTAATTTATGAGTGAAATGCATTAATTAAAGGTAATATTCAGTCTTAAATTTAGAGTTGCAATGGGTTTCATTGGTATAATACTTTTGTAGAACCCCATGCATGTTTCAATATTTCATTGGTAAATCGCGGTGCTATTTTTGGAACCAATTTTCAAAATCCTTCATTAGGTAAAGCCCATAGTGGAAAAGGGCTCTCAATCAGCTTGTACCTTCGCTTATTCTCTCACTCAAATAGGTTCTAAGTAAACCAACATTTTGATTTGAGAGGTGTATTAATGCGTTGGGGTTTAACTGGTTGGTTACGAGCTCCAAGCTGACAAGGCATTTCGCGGCTCCTATTAATGAAACCTACAGAAGCGTTTGTAGTTTGCTAATGCCCCATGTAAAGCTGAATCATGTCTAAGAATAAAAAAAATTATATATGATGCAAGGAAAGACAGCAATTTCTAGTAAATTGCAACTGTTAATTACCAATCTAACTATGAGTAATCCAATTAAGTACTTGAAGAAGGAAACCTTAAGGTTGTGCAAAGATATTACAGTAACTGTAGCATCGTACGATTTGTATCTACACACAACTCATAGCAGTTTAAGCTTTCGGATGCACGTAAAGCTCACGGTCAGGGTTTCTAACCTCAAAAAGAAACGACGAGGCGGAATTTTAGGGAGGTTATTCTCCAACAGGGCTGTAAATTTTGCGGAAAAAGTGTTGTTGCATAAATTCAACTGGAACCAAATAAGAAGTGATTGGTAAATTATCAGAGAAGTTATGTGACACCGGCTCCAGTTTAGGACAGTTCAGCTTCAACTCGTATAATTAATTGGTTCAAGATTTTTTTAGTTTATATTAATTTACGCGAAATTACACAAAACCCCATTTTAAAATTTTGGAATCAATTGAATAAATAGTAGAAGCTTGAAAACTAAGAATGGAGAGTAGCAATTTCAAACAATAACGAAATGAGATAGGGCAAGCAAGTATATACTATAGGTTCATAACAAGATGTAAACCTTATATATATTTTTTTCTTTTCTCTTGTGAGTGGTTGTCAAATATATTTCTAGCGAGTACGTATAAAACCCGAAATGCAGAGTAAGGTGACATAGTAATGCCAAGCTTACTTCCCCATCAAATTGGATACCGAATGAGTTGCTGTAACAGTATTAGTATATTATGGGACAGTATTATCTATAAGGTTTGTTTTTAGGTTTTGGATAAGCCTAGTTTCAGATATGATGGGATCAAATATTTTTCTTTGAGATTTTAGAGTGTGCAATATTATATGTTTACGTACATCGTAAGCACTTCCAAACAAGCTCTTACAGGTATCAAGTGCTTGTGTGAAGTATCACAGAAAAGCCAGTATGCGAAATTTGCATCAGGCTACATAAAACTGGTAAACAAGTAGTAAACAGCCGTAATTGTGCATTGATGATATAATCCATTACTTTCTTTTAACTATAACTTTATAATATTGGTAGTGATAGGATGTTATTCATGAAATAATAAGAAGCTCTGTATGGTTTGTAGTTGCATTCATCGACACGAACACAGAAGAAATTAACGGACACGTATTCTTAATCGAACCAAGAAAGACTTTGAATTCGGGGATAAACTGGTGCCCCTCAAGGAATACCCATTGTAATTTTGAATCTTTGAACATTTATATTCTTAACTGACCCACCTTTTAAGATCCTATAGCTCAAGTCAAAAAATTTCAATGATTCCAAGAGGATGAGTTCGCCCTCAGTTAAAGGAGTAGCTATACCACAATTGCTCATAACAATTCCTTTCGAGCATCTAAAAGCCGAAAAATCTCCTTGCTTAATATCACTATTCAGATTGAAAGAGAAATCAAAATAAACTAACAATTTAGGCAAAACAGATGAATCAATTTGGGTTATTCTATTTACAGATAATCGAACTTCTCTTAAATTTGGGCATTTTGTTAGTTGGAGTTTATCTAACATGGTATCATTGATTTTCAGCCTCATGATACACAACAGACTTAATGATTCAGGAAAGCAATTTTCGAATTTCAAAGTTCTCAATCGCTTTAAAGGAGTAGTCTTTGTGACCTCATTTTAAAGGTTGGGAGTTCAAGACCAATTCCGTCAAACCTCCAGGGAGCTTTATGTTAGATTTATTTAGGCCTGTAAATCTATTATTCTAGAGAAAAAGTCTACGCAATTTGGGACTGTCTAGCTCAATTTCCTCTAGCGGATTAGAGAGCAAGTCCAAGAATGTTAAATTTGGCAGGAATTTGCATTTCATTTTAACTAACCTCAGATTTCTTATTGTGAGCATTGTAAGGTTTAAAAAATAGTCAGGATCAACCGAATTCCACAACAGAGAACCAATATCACAAAGCAATAGGTTTTACAACGATTGCGGTAAAAAATCCAAATCTTCAGAGTAAATCAACAAAGTAAAGATCAAGCTTTTCCAATTGAGGAAGTTCCAATTCGTGACACTTGCTTAGATTATCTGTATCTAACTCTTCTAAAGATGGTGGGAATTCAATCTCTTCAGGATTCTCAAAAGAAATATTTTGCAAAGACAACTTCGAAAGAGTGGGTGGCATATTCATTCCCATTATGATTTCCTTTTTGTCTGATTCTAAAAGCAATTCCGTCAAAAAGTGGGAAGAGATGCCAAAATACCGCCCGATACTTCTTTCGCATTGATAACTAATTCTGTAGCTCGGTACAACTTGATAGCTACAGCATCGAATAATCATCGACCTCTCGTGCCTCCACTTCCAATTTTTTGATTTGTTCGGGAACTTCAAAATCTATGAAATCGATGGAACCGAGCTCAAGAAAGATAGCAGTTTCAAGATTGATTAAGTCATAAATATCGATATAATCGGGACCATTAATATCATCAAACTTAATTTTCAAAAGTTTCAACGTGGTAGGAAGATCAGGTTCAAAGTCACCAGACTAGATAATATGCAAGGACAAACTCGATAATTGCAGCAGCAGGAAGTCAAGGGAGTTAAAAGGAATGGCTGAATACACGGGACTATAGAACTCATCACCTAAATCTTCATAACAAATGGAATCTACTGAAGCGGGTAATCCGGAAGCAAAATCATGTTTTCGATTTGATATCAAGTGATACTATATGTACAGGGCATTTCTGAATGATTGTGCCCATTTTCCATCCATAATAAAAGTTCCTTCTTGACGCGGTAATATTCTTAGTCCTATCAAAGACCCACTCATACTTTTTTTGAAGGATTTCCAAAGCGGAAAGTTCATCAATATGAAAGTTTGTTGGCCTTGCATAGGGATACCAGTCCAAAAATCGAAGGAATCCGTTTAGGTCAAAACACAACTTATGCTCAACCTTTCTTATATCTAAGCGGAAATTCTTTTGAACAGGTAGCGAATCTTTACCGAAGAGAAATTGCACGATAACTAGAAGGTCAACTTCAAGGAAAAATACGTTTGAACAAATGATCTCAATTTCTCAATTGCCAGTTCCCCAATCACTGGAATGTGTGTAAATTCGTGTAAAATCTCATCTGGATCATCATTAAAGATCAAAGTTAGCAATCCGGCTGGTAATTCCGAAAGTAGATACAGACCAGGACATCTCTGTTTAGCGACAAGAAGGAAGACCATGATAAGCTGTTGGTTTTTATTTTCATGTGTGAATACACGTTTGAAAAATTGCGTGGTAATCATGGTAGTCATGGTAGCGCGAGAAAAATAGCAACCGAAACTGTCTCATGAAACTGAATTCAAAGCTTATAAGCGTAGAAAAAAGTGTTGATTTGATAACCGGTAAGAAAGTCAAATTCCCCATAAAGAGGATATGGTGGAGTAGTCCATTGCCAATATCAACCAAAAAGCTGATTTGTTTCGAGTGAAAAACTTACGTCCAGTTTGTTGAAAAGAATCCGTTTTAGGGGTTGAACTTTTTCCGTAAATAAACTAACTTTACTGAAACCCCAAGTATATTTATAGCTTTGATAAAACTATATCAAATGAGGAGATGGAAAGTCAAGATAGAAAAATTGGGTCAAAGATTTTACTCCTTTTTGTAAACGAATGATTTGTATTATGACTTGGCACAAAAAAGGAAAAAATTGTATATCTAATTTTAACAATACCCTATGTGGTATTTCTGCAGTGTAATATTCAAATAAAACCAACTAAGCCCTTTAGATATAACTATTGAAACACACAAGCAGAGGAGTGTCTGGCGAGGACACGGGTTAAAATTGAACCCCAAAAAAGGCATTAATTAGCCCTTTTATTTACCGATATAATGTCTAAACGATTAATCGATTTCATTTTTCAGTTAATTTCAAACACAAATGTGTTAAAAGTGTGGTAATACCAAAGTGAAAACCTAATGGGATCATTAAACAAGAACTTGGAATCTAGTTTGTCTGTTGATTGGGTTCCTCTTTCTCTTTGATGTTTCTTGTAGAATAGTTATGTTAATAGATATCTTTATAGTTTCTAGTTATAATTACGGTTTCTCCTAGCACGATAAATTTTGCTTGGCGGATTCTTTGTACAAAGCAATCGAACGAATAAATCCGTTCACAAAAAAAGGAACAATCATCGGCTTTATTTTTTCAAGATTAAGTAGCGAAGGCAATATCTCCGTTCCGGCGGGGCAAGCTTACACTTTCGATTTTGGCCCAAAAGCTTAAAATTGAACAGATAGTAGGAAATCTTAGGATAATGTTAAATTATCTCAACGTAAGATCTCTGCTATATTTCATTCCCATTTGCAATACATGATAACTTTGCACGGAACAAGACCAGAACCACTTTTAACCAAAACAAAACATCCGATTCCGAACTGACGGAAAAATGAAAAGAAACAAAAAAAAATTCGGCTACTGATTCCCTTCTGGAAAAAGGTACTTTGTCGTTTGAAAGAGCAATTGGACCTAAATGTTGCTGCTTTCAGATTTAGAATAGCTATGTTTGATGCCGTAGCAATTGCTGACACTGTCTAGTAAGATGAGTTATAATTTTCGTTATGGAATAATTTATATAATCTCATCGGCAGCAGCATCTGCAACTTGCCGAATTATTATTATTCTTTTTTTATGTTCTTTTTTTTTTCAATTCCATCTTGTGCTTTTTAACAATTCAATTTCTCTTCTTTTCTCGCCCTGGAATTATATTTCTTCTTATTTTTCCTTCTTTTTACTTTTCATTAGCGATTTCTTTGCAATATTGTTTGTATAAATGTCATCAATAGGGGATTCCGTATCCAAAATCAACCTGACGATGTCTGATAATAATATCACATCACCAACTCCCGAAAATAAACTTAATAACCAAAGCGACCCTGTCAGCGATGAAAATGAAAATGATGACGTTCCACAACTATTCCAAGGACAAAAAGAAACTTCAGAAGAAGACGGCGACGATGGTGTTGTTCAGCAGAGACGTTCTTTCGACGACGAACTTTCCGAATATGAAGCAGATACCCAACTTTCAAGAAGGCTATCAAGACGTATAACAGGTGCCGAGGAACTTCTTTTGGAAGCAAGAACCAATGACGAACCCTTACCTTTAATGGGTGGTGGTAGACCCTATCCTCCTATGTTAGCCGATAGATCACCATATGCTGTCATGTTTGATGGACCTGATGATCCAACTCATCCTCATAATTATTCTACCATGAAGAAGATCTTGTTCTGTTGCAGTGTTGGTATGGCTGCACTTTCAGTTTCCATGGGTTCAGCAATGTTTGCAGCATCTACTCTAGAGTTGATGGAAATATTTCATATTGGAGTCAGTGTAGCTGCATTGGGTACTTCATTATTTGTGTTTGGTTTTGCTAGTGGTCCAGTTCTTTATGGTCCTCTTTCTGAATTATTTGGAAGAAAAATTGTTATGGTTATATCTTGTTTTGGATATGTTTGTTTTTCATTTGCAGTAGCTACTGCTAAAGATCTTCAAACAATTATGATTTGTCGATTTTTTGCTGGGTTTGTTGGTGCTGCACCCTTGGTTGTTGCCCCGGCTGTTATGACTGATTTATTCTCAGCTAAAATTAGAGGTACTGCTGTTTCTATTTTCGCTATGATTTTATTCGGTGGACCCATGTTGGCACCAATTCTTGGTGGTTTCACTGTTAAGAACCCAGGTTTGGGTTGGCGTTGGACTTCCTATTTCTGTGGGCTTTTAGGAGTACTTGCACTTTTATTAAATGTGTTTATATTAGAAGAAACCCATCATCCAATAATCTTAGTTAATAAAGCTGAAAATTTACGTAGACGTACTGGAAATTGGGGGATTTATGCACCACATGAAGAACTTAAATTATCACTTAAAGAAATTGTTGAAAAAAATATTGCAAGACCATTAAAAATGTTATTTTCCGAACCAATCATCTTTTTAGTCAGCTTATATAATGCATTCATCTATGGTATGCTTTATATGTTCCTTACTGCCATCCCATTGATCTTTGCAGGTAGATATGGATTTTCACAAGGTGTTAGTGAATTGCCATATATTTCAATGTTGATTGGTGTCTTTACTGGTGGAATAATCATTATTTATTTTGAACAAAGATATAATGTTGCCATGGCCAAGAATGGTGGTCGTCCAGTTGCAGAAGAAAGATTACCTCCCATGATGATTGGATCAATCACATTTGTAATTGGGATTTTTTGGTTGGGTTGGACTGGTGATTATGCTGAAAAAATTCATTGGATTGTCCCCACCATTGGTGCAGCATTTGTTGGTAATGGATTAATGTTGATCTTTTTACCATGTATGAATTATATTATTGATTGTTATTTATTCTTGGCGGCTTCTGCATTGGCTGGTAATACCTTTTTAAGATCGGCTTTTGGAGCTGCATTCCCATTGTTTTCACAACAGATGTTTGTTAATATGCAAATCAAGTATGCTGCAACTATGATTGGTTGTATTGGTGTTGCAATGATCCCAGTCCCATTTTTGTTTTATAAGTATGGGAAATACTTGAGACTGAAATCAAAATTCGCTTTGTAGATTATTCCTTTTATATAATTGTATTTACTTTTAGACAATTCCCCCGCACTGTTTTATAGATTATCCCTCTAATCAATAGCTAACTTATTTATACATCCGGTAATCAAGTAGAGTATCCGAGCTATCGCGTAATCTTGATGCTTGAAAAAAAAAAGAAAAATTCAAGTGGTTCTATTGTATCAAAAACACCAAGAAAGAACAAGACAAAGAACTAGGTGCTAAACACCCCATTCTCTGCTTTATCAGAAAAATGAGAATATTCACTAGAAACTTTACTTCTTCGATAGTAAGATGTGCAAAACCCAAAGGTTCAAAGTCAGCACCTAAATCAAAATATCTCGGTAGACCATCAAACAATCTTTCAGCAGGATTGGTTGGTCTTGCCAATGTTGGAAAATCAACATTCTTCCAAGCCCTTACGAAATCCAAACTCGGAAATCCAGCTAATTATCCCTTTGCCACTATACAGCCTTCTCAAGCATTAGCCAAAGTTCCATCGAGAAAATTGGATCATTATCAAAAAATTTTTGCATCGGCAAAACAAATTGGTACAAATTTGACCATTTGGGATATTGCTGGATTGACTCGTCGTGCATCGGAAGGTGAAGGATTAGGAAATCAGTTCTT
Source organism: Hemisphaericaspora nanyangensis (assembly GCA_030557635.1). Taxonomy (NCBI): domain Eukaryota; kingdom Fungi; phylum Ascomycota; class Pichiomycetes; order Serinales; family Debaryomycetaceae; genus Hemisphaericaspora; species Hemisphaericaspora nanyangensis. Next base: position 102,196 of record JAKTPO010000037.1, on the reverse strand, counting down.
GAATGATATTAGACAAGTAGATGGGATTTTTCAAGTTGTGAGAGGGTTTTTGGATGATGAGATCACCCATATTGAGAATTCTGTTGATCCAGTACGTGATTTACTGATTGTTAGTGATGAATTGATTCTTAAAGATTTGGAAATTGTGGATAGTGAAATTGAAAAGTGTAAGAAGCTTGAAAAACGTCCAGGAAATAATAAGGCTACCATTGATATGATGTATGACGTTTTGAATAAATTGAGTGAACATTTATGGAATGGTCAAAAAGTTAGTAATATGGATATTAATGAATTTTTAGATGATGAAATTACATTTATTAATACATTAAATTTATTAACTGCAAAGCCAACTGTTTATTTATTGAATGTCAATGAAGAAGACTATGCTGCTGGTACCAATCAATTTTTGAGCGCAGTTCAAGAATGGGTTGCTGAAAATAGTAAGTCTGATAAAGTTATTCTTGTTAGTGCCAAACATGAAACTACATTGACTGATTTGGAAGGAGAAGAATTGAAAGATTATATTGAAATAATTGGTAAAGATTCAGTAATTGGTGAAGTAATTGAAGAAATGAGAAACGTGCTTCACTTAATTTCATTCTATACATGTGGACCCATTGAAGCAAGACAATGGACAGTTAGAGAAGGAACTACTGCTCCTGAGGCTGCTGGAATCATTCATACAGATTTACAAAAGACTTTTATTAATGCTTTAACTTATAAATGGGATGATTTAAACAAAATGGATAAATTCGATGAAGCTAAATTGAAGGCAACAGGTAAGCAATATAGACATGGTAAAGATTATGAAGTTGAAGATGGTGATATTTTAGTTATCAAGGCTGCTGGTGGTAAGTCTAGATAAATCATGTAGATGTAGAGTTAGACATAGACTTGTAAATAGATTGTATTTTAATGAGGTTTAAAAAGAGGCCATGTATTAAGAAGCAAGGCAACAAGGCTGGCTCTCTCTCTCTCGCATCACCTCGGGGGATATGACTATCCGAAATTTGCAATTTAACCATGTAATTATTTACATCTGTTGCACAAATTTCAATTTTTAAAACGAAGAAAGTGTTAGCGAGAAACGGTTGTTATGTCACATAGTCTTCCATTTCTGGGCAAGTAGAGACAGTGGAACGCAATGATGAAGTTAAGTTTCCTATTTTAGTTATAATGTTAGTAAAACGATATTTGGCAAGAGTTAAAAAAGAAGGCTAATGTATGATGAATTCAACTCAAACTAGCTGTAGTAGTAAAGGAATGAGTGGTGGACAAGCGGGAAACCTTTTTATAAATCCGTTCTAACCTGTTAATATATGAACAATTTCTTAATAACAATAGACTTCTTCTAGATTAATATAACAGAATAAACACATTTAATATGTTACAAAATAGAAATTAAATTAGTAATGTCGTAAATTAAAAAATGTCGTACAAGGTCAACAAAAGAAAAAATTTGAAAAAAAAATTTCTTAATAGTTAAAAAAATTTTATGTTCATTAAACTTTCCTTGCCTTATCTGCAATCGTCTGTCAAATGAATCTTTTGGCAACAACAACCAGAGTTACTTATAAAAGCAGTTTTTTCAATATCTATAACAAGACTATCACCACATATACTTACACTAGTAGACAGCAACAGCACATACGTATGATATCTTCACTTTATAATTATTTGTTTAAAGCTCGCCAGCATCAACCTCATCATCATCATCAACATCATAATCCTCATAATCACAATCTTCAAAATTCTGTTAGAAATTATACTACAAATAACCCAGAAATCTCAAATGATTTAGCAAACACCTTTCATCCAAGATTAAAAACAATTTTTCAACAATTAGACTCCATAGCTCCTAGATTTCTATTGAAACAAGGCGACATTGATATCTTGACTGAACCTAGTCAATTTTATGATACCCTTAAACAAAAGATCAGTACAGCCAAAAACAGAATTTACTTATCTTCGTTATATATTGGTAAATCTCAACATGAATTGATTCAATGTATAGATGATGCCTTAACCGCAAATCCTGATTTGAATGTCCATGTCTTAACCGATGCATTAAGAGGTACTAGAGAAGCACCTCATGAACCTTGTTCAGCTACTCTTTTGGTTCCTTTAGTTGAAAAGTTTGGTAAGCATAGAATAGATATTCGAATGTATCATACTCCTCACTTATCAGGTCTTACCAAATATGTCACTCCTAAACGTATAAATGAAGGTTGGGGATTGCAACATATGAAGTTATATGGTTTTGATGATGAAATTATATTATCAGGAGCCAATTTATCACAAGATTATTTCACCGATAGACAAGATAGATATTATCTTTTTAAAAGCAAATCAATAGCCGATTATTATTATAGAATTCATATGGCCATTTCCTCGTTATCTTATCAAGTCATCAACACAAAACAACTAAAGCAAGGATTCAGGTTATCTTGGCCAACTTCAAACAGATCTTGCGAACCTCATATGAATCGTGAACGATTCATTAGTGATTCCTCATATCTTTTGGAACCAATTTTAAAACAACACAATCTAACTGCATTCAAAGAATTCCTGGATCATGAAGATTATGATACAATTGTCTACCCAGTATCTCAATTCACCCCATTATTCCCTCATTTACAAGACTGTTCAACTGAAAAACCAGCTGTTTTAAGAATACTAGCCTATTTAGATTCCCCCAAAATTAAATGGTGGTTCACAGCAGGTTATTTTAATATGTTGCCGGAAATTCAAGAACGATTATTAAATGGCAAAGCCAAGGGTTCAGTTATCACTGCTTCCCCCAAGGCAAACTCATTCTATAAATCTCCTGGTGTATCATACTATCTCCCTGAAGCTTATTTATTATTTGCTAAACACTTCTTGGAAAAAGTTAAGAATTTAGGTAAAGAATCTTTGATTACTGTTTATGAATGGCAAAATGGAGTAGTTAATACCCCTGAAGGTTGGTCATATCATGCAAAGGGTTTATGGGTAAGTGTTCCAGATGAAGAGGAACCAAGCATCACAATTATCGGATCTTCAAATTATACCAAAAGAGCTTATTCTTCAGATTTGGAAAGTAATGCAGTTATTATTACCAAAGATCCCCATTTAAAACTGAAAATGAGACAAGAAATTGATCATTTGATGGAACACGCATCGGAATTGACATTACAAGATTTCCAACCAAAACCAATAACTATTCCTGTAGACAGTGAAGTACTTGTTGAGGAAAAAAATCTTGGTCAGAAGAGTGGAGAAACTTTAGAAACTTCTCAAGAAAATCCACCTAAATATGATATTGATGAAGATAGAAAGATCAGTTATGGAGTGCATTTAGCTGTGAAATTACTCGGTGGGAAATTATAATTCATATAAAGAAAAACGTCATATTAATCTTGAACACTAATTGTCAAAAGTTTTTAGCAAACATCTAGCTTTTTGATTTTTTAATTCATTTGTTTGTATCTAGTTTCTTATACATTATATATATATATATAACAAATCTATTCCAGCATATATTCATATCTCTGCCACTTTAACACCATTAAGAATACAAATTGGCCAAGTAGAATTCCCCAGCATGAGAAATTCACCGGTATTTCCCACCAATTTAATTCAAATGCAACTCTTATTCTACTACAGATACAAAGTATGTTTGAAATCAGAGACAATGTGATCCAATTTGGATGTATACCAGTCATTTTATCATAGAACCAATTCATTGAAATCAAGGGAATGAATCGAGTTAAATCACAAACTTTACCAATTGTCCATAGGTAATCTATCAAGTCTAGTTTATATATCATATCCCTGCCATAACAGTACTGTCTAATAATATAGACGTACAACATACCTAACAGTCCCAATACAAACATATTCATTGGACTTATATATTGATTCTTGATTTTGGTGGGATAATATGCAAGTATCTGAAGTCCCACCACCAACAACAAAACTATGACACCTATTTCAGTAAACACTACCGCAATAGATATTGGTATTTGAGGATATATAGAAAATCTATACTCGTATTGGCTAATAATTGTAGGATCAAAGATATAGAATAGGGTGGATATAATTGATGTAAAATATGTGATTAATGATAAGATGATATAATCAAATGATATTCCATGAATTGAACGTCGTCGTTTATGAAGTTGACGTTGTTGATTGAGATTTAGAATGTCGAATAGACCAGCTACTACTTGTAAGATTGTGCACACATACATATCATGGTTTATACACTGTGGGATGATGAGTATATAGCTATAGTTTTAAAATCAGTATTAATCCAGCCTTTTCCCCGTTCAGGTCCCTAAGCTATTTGCGGCCCTTAATAATATTTTTTTTTGGTGACTTCGGCAAAACCCTCAAAAATCAAATACATCTGGAAATTGGCCTTAAACAGTAAACCATCACTTGATTTAAACAATAACACCTCATTATGTCACAGGAAATAGAAGGTAATTGGGATATAGTGATAGCATCACTTCAGGATATCTGTAATTCCAATGAATCACTTTCATTCAATAACACTAATGCAGACACTGATCTATCAATCCTCACATCAGATGAACTCACAAAATTACAACAAGATATAATTGATCATAAGTCAAACATAGGCACAGCTAAAAGATTAATAGACACATCTCAAGAAAACCTACTCGCAATAATAGACCAACTTCAAAAACGTGCCGCCCAAGCAGCTCAAGCCGCTGCCGCTACTGCTAAAAAGACAGAACAACAAGTTTCTAATAAACGTACGACAAGAACAGGAACACCATCAAAAACACAAGCTGCGAGAGAGGCAAGATCAAAGAATACGAGGAAAATAGGACGTTCTTTCTGGACATCGAAATATAATCCATCTGGTCCTATAATTGTTGGATCTGAGGTTGCATATAAATTAAAAAATCGACATTTTGAAGAATGGATTCAATGTGAAGTTGTTAAAGTCATAACTGAGATGAAATTTGAAATTAGGGATCCCGAGCCTGATGAAAATAATAACCCTGGTCAGACTTTTAGGGCTGGATATAAGGAGATTTTATTGATACCTCCTCAAGACGGAGGTCGTGGGGATGATGATGATGATGAGGGCGAAGATGATGACGATGAAGAACGTGTAGGAGGTTTGGTTAACTATGTTTATGGTACAAAGGTGTTGGCCAGATATCCAGAAACCACCACTTTCTATCCAGCTGTAGTTGTTGGGAATAAAAAGGATGGTAAGATTGTGCGATTAAAGTTTGATGGTGAAGAAGAAGTGAATAAAGAAACAGAAGTGGAGAGAAGGTTGGTTTTACCATTTCCAGAGAAGTAGTAGTGATACGTTATAGATATTTGAAGTAGAGTAATGCCAATATAGAGATTATCTGTATTGGTCAGTTTTGTTATGTTATAATATAGTCGTGTACCTTTGTCTAAAATGTTTTTTTTGCTGAAAAATTTTCCTGTAGTCACACAACAACTGATTGTGTTGAGCGAAAGAAAGGAAAAAAAAATACCCATCAACCAACAAACGGTATAAGGGTAATAAAGAAGACTCTACAAAGAAGCATAGAGAGAGCTTAATTATTATTATAATCCAATCGTTGGTTCGTGTTTTTACTTTGTTTCATTATTATTCAAAACATTTATACGTTGCATTTTAAAAAAAAGGTAATATAACACATAGACAAGATGGAAGATATGGACATTGATGATTATTCAAGAGTATGTTAAAGAATCTTTTTCTAGAATTTGGGTAACAAACATCATTTTTTTTGGGAAATAATGCTATTGCTATATCTACTCGCAGATGACGGTAGTTGAATGATTTTGCGAGAATGGGAGGCAGGTTTTGGGGGGTGGCGGTATTAGAGCTAGGGTTGGGATGTCGAAGACGGAACTTCTGTTGATGACTATTTTTTTTTCAGTTTATTGAATGAAAAATAAAGGTGAAGTCTTCGGAGTTTTTCATCTGAGCTGCTAAGATGCGCTATTCCTAATTTTTTATATTTTTTATTTTTGCTTGTGGTGGTCAAAAGAGATGTTGCTAGGTGTGTGCTTGTATTTGCCAACTAGAGAACTCCCGCTCAAGACCCTAAAGGCAAAAAGTGACAGAAGGTTTGGGTAATGGTAGCTGAGCTTGTGTGGGTTCCAAAAACAAACACAAAAAAAATGCATTTTTGTTGCTTATTTCTTTTCTTTCTTTCTTGTTTTCGTATTTGCTAACATTGGTTTAGGATCGTTCACGTTCTCCAGTAAGGGATAGATCACCAGTTAGAGAAAGATCTGGTTCATATTCTGGTACAACTACTTCTTCTGGTGGTGAATCCGGAAGATCTCGACGTGATTACGGATATTCCTCTCGCGATAGAGGTGGATATGGAAATGACAGAAGAGGTGGTGGTGGCGATAATAAGAGAGATTATGGAAATGACAGAAGAGGTGGTGGTGGATACAGAAGTGGTGGTCGTGGTGGTGGTTCAAGGGATTTCACTTCTGGTAGTAGAGGAAGAGATTATAATTCTTCCCATAGTTCTTCTGATGATACTTATCGTTCCAAGACTGAAAGAAATTATGATAATTCCATTTTCATTGGAAATATTCCATTTGATTGTACTTCAAAAGATGTTGAAGAGATCTTTAGCAATGAATTTAAAATTGTCAGAGCAGATATTGTTACCAACAGAGGTAGATCTAGAGGTATGGCTACTGTTGAATTCAATTCCAAGGATGATGTTCGTGCTGCTATTGATAAGTTTGACAGATTTGAATATCAAGGACGTGAAATATTTGTAAGGCAAGACTACCCACCACCAGAAAAGAAGGAACAGTTCCCACCAAGAAGAGATACCCGCGATTCACGGAGAGATGCTTCTAGAGGAGGTAGAGATAGTTATAATGATAGAAGAGGTGGTGCTCCACCTTCATCTTCTTCAGCCAGTTCCCAACCAACCAAGCCAGGAACTGAGATTTTTGTTGGTAATTTACCATTCTCAATAAATTGGCAAGCATTAAAAGATATAATGCGAGATGCAGGTGAAGTTGTTAGAGCTGACGTTAGACTTGATTCTTGGGGTAAATCAAGAGGGTTTGGTACTGTTGTTTTCAACACTCCTGCAGAAGCAGATAAGGCGATTGAAATGTTCCAAGGTTATGAAATTGAAGGTAGAAAGCTTGACACCCGTCCAGGACGTTCACAAGTAAGGGGAGAACGTGATACATATAGAGGAGGACCCAGCAGCGGTCATCAAGAATTAGCTTCTGGTGGTTCAAGTGCCAATACATCATATTCTTCCAATAGACCAGCATTAAAGAACAGTGAATTCACCGAAGGTGTTAGTGGACATGGTGAAAGGTCTGACACTATTTATGTGTCGAATTTGCCATTTGCTACTCAAAATGATGATTTATATGAGTTATTTGAAACTGTTGGTAGAACTACTCGTGCTGAGATTCAATATGATGCCGTTACAGGAAGACCTAGTGGTAATGCTGTTGTGCAGTTTGAATTAGCTGAATTAGCAGACAATGCTATTCAAAATTTGGATAATTATTTATATGGTGGTAGAAATATTGAAATCACTTACGCAAAATTGCCATAAAGAAAACTGTTTTGTTAGAGTACCTTTTGTTATTGTTTAGTTTTATTCTTATCCTTCCTCTGTTATATATATATATAAATAACGATGTTTATATATTTTTGTAAGCAACTCTAATAATAAATAGCCACTTGCATTGATATAGTTTATAGATAATTGGGTGCAAGTTGATAAAATTGCTAATTACATACAATATGAAGAACATTTTGTATGAAACTAGATGTGTGGCGCCCCTGTTGGGGCGCCAGTATGTCATCATTCAAAAAACTCCAAGAAAAATTAACATAGCCGAGTGTTGGAACATTAACAACGTGTTCTGACTGACAAACTTTTTCCACCATCTATTATTTGATCCAAATATACCCAGAAGAACATAGTGCATTAACATATGTCAGGATCATCAAAAGAGTTGAAGCTACAGCAACAAGAAGGTGGTGAAACTTTATCACATTTCTCATGGGTGCGTAATCATCATATTTTATCATTTATCATAGTAGTAGGTATCCTACTATTACTATTTCATTTAAGACATAAAATTATAGAGATGCATGATAGATATAGAACAAGGAGAAGGCTACAGATGGGTTATTATGATCATATTCCTTCAACTTTTGATGAAGATATTGAAGAAGGTTTGACAAGCAATACGTTTGATTTGAATTCTAATATCGCAGCAGGTGACTCAAGACAAGGATTACTGGGATTGGCTAAACAAGAAATAAAGTCAATTATGAGGAATAAAGGTGTTACATTTGATCAAGCAAGATTAGAGTATACTCAACGAGAATTAAATCGACATAATATTGATCAAGATGGATTACCTAGAGATCCAAAATTAGTTACATTCTAGATGGTTATTAGTTACATATGTGAGAGGACTAACAAAAGCTACGTAACGTAAACTGAATCATTGTCGTATATACTAAATGTGTGGTTTTAAATTTTGTGAATGTGTAGAAAAAACAAAGTAATTAGTGAATTGAAGTAACCGCCGCCCCAGGCACTTTAGTGTTAACTCGTTACTAAGAAAAATTATACGCGATAACACTTTAAGCGTGTTTGAGTAAAAGTTGTTGAGATTTTAATCTCTCTCTTTCCTAAATAGGGAATTACATCACGTGCTTTTGTTTACATTTTTTTTTGTTTTGTTTTGCGTTCTCTTTTGACAACCAACCTTCCCATCGGACTCTTTTTACAACAACAGTTTATTCCCCTTTGATTAATCACTTGAGTTTTATCTTTTTAAGTATCATTTTTAACCATGTCACCAGCTGGTCAAATGAGTGTCTATTCTAGATATGCTTCACGAGAGCATGATAAAGAATATTTCAAACAATTGAATGAAAGAAAGCGGAACGATGATATCCAGGTTATAAACATAAGTCAATTGAATGGTACATTTGATAACCATCATTTGAAGAAAGCTAAGATGGGTAAGAGTATGACAGTTAATGAATGGTTAGATATATTTAGTGATGCTGATGCTTTCTTTTACACAGCATATGATGAAAAATTATTTGAACAAGTCATAACAATCGTTTATCACAACAAAGAAACTAATAAAACATGTACAGCGTCCTTAACAAAATTTGGATTATCAATTTATGAGAATATGATTCTTGATTCTAGTTCAAGATTCTGGCCAAGTTGTGAAAATTTACTTCCAAAATATAAGAAATCAAATATTAAACGAGCTTTAGCCATTAGTAATTTAAAAAATTCAAACAAACTTTTGAATCACACTGGGGATATCCCTCAATTACCTAGATGGGATGAATTCAATGCTGGTTCATTAGCAAATTCCATGCTTCAAATAAAACAGAAATCACCTGAGGAATTAGGCAAAGAATTATTACATCTAGGCTTATTACAACAGCATCAAATATCCTCAATCATAATGGACGTTATTTATGATAATACATCGCAAACTGCTACTACAGAGACAATTGAACAAAATAATATGTTGGTGAATTTATTAGGCGAACAATTGGAGCACCTTTTTGATCCTTTGTTAGAATATTCACCTGAATCTTTAACTGTTTCCTACGTTCCACCAACTTTTTCACAACCAACTACTGTACCACATACTACTGCAATTTTACAATCAATTATAGACGAGTTGATACAAGTCCAATCCAATTATACTATAGGACTAGTAAATATTTTGCAAGACTTTATCATACCGCTAAGAATTGCCGTGCTTGATTCCGAAAATGGATTATCAAAAATAAACCAAGTTTTCCCTCCCACAATTGACGAAATTACACGAATAAACTGTATATTACACAACGCATTAGCCAAAGCTAACGAAGTCAGTTACGTCGAAGTCATTAAGGCACTTGGCATAATTATTCCATACTTTTATAAAGCATTCATTAGACATGAAGCTAATTTGAAGAATTTTCATAAGAGATTAAATAAATTTTATGAAAAGAATAGATTAACAATATTTGAAAATCAAAAAATCAATAAAGGAAATTACAATGTCAGAATCATGAATTCAATAATTACAGGTTCATTATTGGAAATGCCTAAATTGAAGTTAATCCTTACTCGATTAGTCGAAACTGTTGAAGCAGAACGTATCAATCTTAATATCTCAGAAGAACTTAGTATAAAAGAAAACGAGATAATAATGCCATATTTTCAATCTAGTATTGGCGTCATAGATGCATTTGGAGGTGGAATAGATGAAGATCTCAATGTTGATATTAAACAAAGAGTTTTCACTCCTACAGGTAAAATTTTAACCGAATTAGCTACTAATTGGCCCGCTGAATTACAATATGGTTGGTTGACCAGAAGAGTGGTAGGGATATATGAATTGGAGAACGTAAAACCTGCTGCAGATTCATTCTTCACTAAAGATATTTTGATCATCTTTTCCGATCAATTGTTGATTATTACGATCACCGATCCGACTTACTATTTGCGCAAAGATGACAATAATGATGTTAAACGTCTAAGCGTAAGTGATGTCTTGATGCATTCTTTAATAAATGAGAAGCCATTGCCAAGTTTGAAGACCATTCCATCAATGGAAGTTACATGTTGGTGTGATATCAATGAAGTCGTTGTTAGATCCTACGCTGGTGTAAATTCTTCCGATTATGTTCAAGTGATAAATACATCACTTAATGGGTTCAAGGCTTTAAATGATGATAACCGGAAATTCACCAGAAATTACTTGATGAAGAATGAAGGCAATAATGAACTTCAATCGCACGATATAATTAATCTGATAAACAAAGCAAAAATCCTTCATAAAAGTTCTCCATTTCACTTTTTCAAATCTAACAATGATCAATTGAATATGTTTCACACAGCTCATGATATAAGTGTTTATGAAGATGAAGTCTGCAAGTCTCCATTTATGTTGTGTTTAAATATGGACATCGACTGTCCGGAATCTTATGTTCAGAAATACCCTCACCTATTCTTGATATTACTGGTTTCTTTTACATTTGATGAAAGGTTGTATATCAAGGGTTATAGTACTGTTCAGAAAAAGCGCATCAATGAAGTAATTAGCTGTGACGATTTCTCTAAATATTTGGAAGCAACCCTTAGTACCACCGTTCAAAGCATATTCAAGACTTATAATAGAATTACTAGATCGGTTATTGGTGGAAATGGTCATGATTTGATATACATTACTAATGACTTTATTACAAGAGATGAAACGAAATTGTTAGACAAGGCAAGAGATCATGCTAGATTGCGTGGCCCAGTAAAACTGATTTCAGATTTATTCTCAGTTCCTGAAATCTATATGAATAAATTTACTTCTAAGGTTGAGTTGAAAAAACCCAGCAAGCCTGATCTACAAGCTCAACAAGAACTAAAGATTCATAAGACACCACCGGCATCGCCAGACTTGAAAAAGAAAAAACCAACCAAAGAATTAAAGAAAAGGAGATCATTTATTCTGAAACTTTTAAAACCATTCAGGAAACATCATGATGATGAAGAACCTAATAATTTGGATACCCAACAGGAAAATAAGACACCCAAACCAGAAGTTGTCAATTCTGAAGAAAAGAAAAGTAACAATGTAGAAGAGGAAAAGAAAAGCAAGCCTGCAGAAGAAGTAAAGAAACCAGTGCAACACTCAACTAGAAAGAAGGATAAGACAATCCCAAACACATACATTCCTCGAGGGACGAAAACAGAGTATACCAATATCTTGTCTCCAAATCCAATATTAGTGCCCCGTTCAGATTCCCACAGCTCACTGATTCAACAAGCCGGTGGTGTTTCTCGTCAAGGAACAGTCAAACGAGTACATCCAACTTCAATTAACGCCGTACCGGTAATGTATAATCAGCAGCAGATAGCACCTGCCCAAATCTCACCTATGGACAGTACATTCGGTCAAAATGAGCTTCAACTAGTAGAGTCGGTTGAGATGATACCCGTCACTCCAATCTGTGGTGGTGTAGAGCTCGTGAAGATAGAAACTAAGGATGGCAGCAGTGGTCAAGATCCTACGATGAAGAGTATTCCTAGCATTGAAAGTCAAAGAAAGGCCAGCCTTAGTCAAAACTATTTCCGCACTTTGGATAGAAATCTGTTACCAATTGATGAGTTCTATTTGGACGGGAAATCAAATTGGGTTATTCTCAGTTTAAGCAGAGACAATTCCAGTGTTTCCGAAGATGTTAAATTACTTAATGTTTCACATCAGAGTGAGGGAAATCAATCTACAGCTTCAAGTAAATATGAAGAGGCAAATCAATCAACATTCTCCGACAGATCTGAACGAACTTTAGATCCAGTACAAGAAGTAACTGAAGACAGTTTGTTTGGTGTGGATATCAATAAATTAAAGCAAAGCATGATATCGAAGAATGATAGGAATGAAGTTTCAAATGACTCGCTGATCTTTTCGAATGCTGGTATAAGAAAAATTCCAAAGGCTGCTGGTCCACAAATGATTAGACGAAAGGTATTTATAGAGAGGGATCTTTCGCTGCAATCGGTAACTCCATCAGAATATGCTGATCAATTGGGCAAGTTGATGGATAAAGAGTTTTCTAATCATAGTTTTGTGGAGCAAGAAGATAAGTCTCTTGAATTGAAACCATTGCATCCAAACCATAGTGTTATAACAATCAGCAGTTCTGATGGTCAAGAAGAGCAATTTTATTCCCCAGATGAGTATTCAAAAGAAGAGTTGCTTATGGCAATGAAGATCAACAATAGTTCCTATAGCGGTCGATCTAGCGATATTACTGTGATTGAAGAACAATTCGAAGAGAGAACTACACCTATCACCACAGTAATGCGAGATGAATCAATTGCACAATTATCTGCAATTTTACAAAATGAGGTTAATTTTTGAGGTTTTTTCAATGATTTATAATGATTCTAAGATGTGTATAGATATACGAGTGACTTTATTAAATTAATAATTGAATTAAAAATATCTAAGCAGCAGCTTGTAAAAGTTTAGCAACAGTTTCGGCAACTGCATCACCAACCTCAGTAGTAGAATTAGTACCACGTAAGTCAGCAGTTCTTATACCAGAGTCCAAAACTTGTTTAACTGCTTCTTCTAATACTTCAGCTTCTTTAAGACAATTCAAAGATAATCTCAACATCATAGCAACAGATAAAATGGTGGCGATTGGATTAACCTTATTAGCAGGTAAATCTGGAGCAGAACCGTGACATGGTTCATATAATCCAAATGCGGAATTTGTATCAGGTAAAGAAGCCAAAGAGGCAGAAGGCAATAAACCAAGAGATCCTGGAATAACTGAAGCTTCATCGGAAATGATATCACCAAACATGTTTGATGTGATAACTATACCGTTCAATTTAGTTGGGTTTTGGATTAGGATCATAGCTGCTGAATCAATTAATTGATGTTGTACTGATAATTGAGGGAATTCTTCCGAGATAACTTTATCTACGGTTTTTCTCCATAATCTAGAAGAAGCCAAGACATTGGCTTTATCAAGGGACCAAATAGGTAATGGAGGATTGTGTTGAAGAGCCATAAATGCAGCCATTCTAGTAATTCTGGAAACTTCAGCCACGGTATACTTTTCAGTATCCCAAGCGGTTTCTTTGTCTTCACTTTCTTCTTGTTCTTGTCTTTCACCGAAATAAATCCCACCAACTAATTCACGAACAATAGTCATATTAGTACCCTTAACAACTTCTGGTCTTAATGGGGATAATTCTAATAAAGCATCGGAAGCGAAATTACATGGCCTTAAGTTAGCATACAAGTTCAATTCCTTTCTAATTTTTAATAAACCTTGTTCTGGTCTAACAGCTCCAGTACCCCATTTTGGACCACCGACAGCACCTAACAAAACAGCATCAGATTCTTTAGCAGAAGTGAGGGAATCATCAGGTAAAGGTGTTCCAGTTGCATCGATTGCTGCACCACCAATTAAATGATGCTTGAAATCAAAGTGGATCCTTTGGTATGGGGTGTGAGTTTCAATTGCCTTAAGGACTTTGATTGCTTCATTACAGATTTCGGTACCGACATGGTCACCTGGCAAGACGGTAATTGTTTTGGTAATTGTTTCGGACATTGTTGATGAGTAAATATTGATGATTATAATTACAAGAAACTAATTGTGGAAACACGGAGTATTTAAATTTCAATTTCCAAAATTTTTCAACTAGTGGAAAAATGGTAGCGGGGACACTTTTTTTCCTGAAACGGTTTCCGGTTTCGGCTGCTAGTTTTAAAATGACTCAACTTCAATTACACAAACCATTTCCAAATGACTGTGAAAACTATCATCTTAAATATATACAAATACAATGTAAATACCCTTAAACTATATAAAAAAACTACAATTGCAATAGCGCAGGGACTTAATGACCACTCCATTCAATGGAGTTCAAGTCAATCCCTTCTTGAACCATTTCCCATAATGGTGACATCTTTCTCAAAAAGTCAACACGTTCATTAATGGCATTAATGACATAATCGACTTCGGCTTCTGTGGTGAATCTTCCAATCCCAAATCTGATAGAAGAATGGGCCAAGGCATCATCAGCACCTAATGCATGCAAAACGTAGGAAGGTTCTAAAGAAGCAGAAGTACATGCAGAACCTGAAGATAATGCGATATCTTTAAGTGCCATTAATAATGATTCACCCTCAATATATGCGAATGAAACATTGACACATCCAGGATATTGGGATTTTGGATCAGTTGAACCATTGAGTTGAGTAGAAGGAATTGAAAGTAATCCATTCTTCAATTTTTCTGAAAGTCTATAAATATGTTTTTGATCGTACTAGATTAAATGTTAGTATTATCCCTCAGGATATACAAGATTAAATGAGATTTTAAAATTCAGATCCTTGCATAATATGAAAAATCAGACATATTTGATGATAGGTCACATAGAGAAGAAAGTGTCCCCAACTTTTCTGACCAAACATTAATCCTCATTATAAATCTTCTCGAACAATTGAGTGAAACGATTGCGCTAATACATACCTCCATTTCTTGTTTCATTAATCTTGCAGCTTCCCCAAAACCTGCAACCAAAGGTGGAGCCAAGGTACCTGATCTTAAACCTCTTTCTTGACCACCACCGGTAATGATAGGTTCTAATCTGACTCTAGGTCTTCTTCTGACATAACACGCCCCAATACCTTTTGGACCATAAATCTTATGAGAGGAAATAGACAATAAATCAATATTCATTTCATTAACATCAATTGGAATTTTACCATAAGCTTGGGCGGCATCAGTATGGAAGAAAATCTTATTTTCACGACAAATCTTACCAATCTCTTTCAATGGTTGAATAACCCCAATTTCATTATTCACAGCCATAATAGATACTAAAACAGTATCTTTTCTGATTGCATTCTTTAATTCATCTAAATTGATTAAACCTTGAGAATTTACTGGTAAATAAGTAACATCAAAACCTTCATCTTGCATATGTCTAGCGGAATCCAAGACACATTTGTGTTCAGTTTGAGTAGTGATGATATGTTTCTTTGTCTTTTTATAGAATCTTGGTACCCCTTTAATAGCCATATTATTAGTTTCAGTAGCACCACTGGTGAAAATAATTTCCTTTGGGTCGGCATTAATGACATCGGCAATGTATTCACGGGCCTTTTCAACAGCCTTGTCAGTTTCCCAACCATACGAATGGGTTGATGAATGAGGATTACCGTATAAACCAGTATAGAATTCTAACATTTTATCCAAAACTCTTGGGTCAGTTGGAGTAGTGGCTTGAACATCAAGATAAATTGGACGAGTACCATATTGACTAGGGTCTCTAGTTGCTGATCTTAAAGAAATTGAGGATCCTTTAGGTGGTTGACTAGATCCTGGAGTATGGGTTGAGACATGAAGTTCACCAGTGACTGGATCAGAGGTTTCTGTGACAGTAGTGGTTGAAGCGGCTTCCTTGGATGCTTTTTCCAATTTATCGAGTGTAGAAATAGCTAAACCACGAATAAATCTTGGACTATTAACAGTACTCTTTTGATATATCTGATTTAAGGAACGTCTGGATGTTCTTAATGCCAATGATCTCATCATTTTTGACTTAGTCCTATAAGTATATATATATAGCAAGATTATTTACTAATCAAATTGTTAAAAGGGAAGGGCAAGGCAAAAAAAACAAAAAAAAAATGTCAATGCTTTTCCCAATTGGAGAAATTTTTCTTTGTATATGACTATATGCAGTACGCTGTCAATTTTTTATCCCCGAGATTATTCCCGATGCATCAATCTAAATGTATCTCTATTAAACCATCTATTCTAAGAGCTTTTTATTTCTATTTACATATACTGATAAATTGGAATGAACCAATTCATAACATCCCAAGAATATAGCACCACCAGCACCAATCCAACAGGTTCTAGGTCCAATTCCATTCCAAAATGGTCTGAAACCTTCTTCATGAATCATCGTCTTAACCAATTCACCAACCTTGACCCGTTCTTTATGTAGCATAATTCTAGTTTTAATAACATCCAATGGAGTAGTTAATGCGGCTGCAACAGATCCAGCTACAGAACCACAAATAGCTCCCTTGATTACTGAATATTCGTCCTTCTCCAAATGTGTTGCATTTACCCATCTGACTTTCAACCATTCATATAATGGGAATTGAATGACAGTAAATGGAATTTCTCTCATAATCGTAGTATTCCATCCACGATATAATCCACGAATAACTCCTTCTCCACTAGTATTTTTAATCAAGTATAAGAAATTGGCTAAACTAGATGATATTCCTTTATGACCTAAATGACCTGCTTGAGTACGTTGCTTAATCACTTCGGCCGGTACTCTTACTAAACATGCAGCAATCTCTCCACAAGATGCCGAAATCATATGTCTTTGTGCTGGAGAAGAAATGTAGTCTTGAGTATAGATTTTCATTGAGTCATAAGTTATAAAAAACAATGATGCTGATGGGGCCAGGGCAACCACACAAGATCCGAGACCTCTATAGATACCGTGATATCCTCCATTGGCGAAAAATCCCCCCTTAGCTTGAAGACGGGTTTTGATTGTGTCTATGGGGAAAAATGCAAGATCAGTAGATGTACCAGCACATCCTCCACTCTTTTAAAAAAAACTTTGAGTTAATATTTAAAGAAAAGGAAACTATATGCAGTTGAAATAATGAGTACATACTATTAATGATATTATAAAGGTAGAATTATCCATTAGAAGGTTGTTGTGTATTGCCTATATGCTTTTAATCTATGAGTTGATTTAGAAAGAAACCCTCGAAAATTTTTCGTTTGCTCACACGCGCTCTATTGAAAATTTCCAATAAGGGAAATGACTAGCGAGTCATCAGGATGATGATAATAATGATTGTGAACGGAAGAATCACACATGAATCATCTTGGACAAACGATAAATTTATCCTTTGAAATTTTCTTCTTTTTACCAAATTTAATAATCATTGCATCTATTTTTTTATCTTTTGGAACAATATCTTTGATAAACGCCACAAACAAATCATAATCCCAAGTCACATTAACTTCAAATAATTGTTTGAATCTAGTGGCTAAATTATCAGATAATTCCTTTCTATCAACATATAACATATGACGATCTTGAGGTATGGAATACCATCCTTTCAAATAGTCAATGTCTAGACTGATGTTATAAAACGGAGGAAGCGATGCTTTCCAATTGATCAAGAAATCGGAGATTGAAATGATTTGATGTGCCCGTTTTGATAATTGGATTATACCAAACCATTGAGCAATCTTGTGATGGTCTAGCTTATAATTCTCAGGAGATTCTTCTTGAGGTTTTGCAAATCGATGAAGGATAGAATTTATCATTGAAGTATTGATTTTTGGAGATAATAATTGATCCAATTGGGTGATATTTATAGCTTTATTGTAGTTTATCTCTTGAGAAATCAAAAATGTAATTAAATCGAATAACAAATCGGTTATGAACTCATCAGTCATGATATATGCCTTGTCATCAATTTCACATCCGGAATTCTCGTACCAAATATTCCAAAATTCCTTCTCAGAACATAATGAATCATTCAATAATTGTTCGGTAGATATACTATGACCATAGTCATGTCCATCATATCTTGCAACCTGCGAGAAATCAATTAGGCCTTCAGTCTTGGTTAATTCATATTCATAACTACAATTCTGGAACCCAATTAAACTATTATCAGGATTTGTCAAATCGGTGTTGTTTACCGTTATGTTTAGATTATTCAATAATAACACCGAGTTTGAATGATTCATTTGTCGTAATTTCCAAGTTTTATCATCAGTACATAACACCAACGAATTTATATTGGATTTCAATAATAGATCCTTAGTGCTTTGATTTTCTAATTGCAAGAGTATATCAGGAGGTAATTGGAGAAGCTTATACGTATAATTTTCATCCTTGGATATTTGCTGATATAATTGATATGACATTTTCCATTGATAGGAATCAACAGTTTTGATGAAAATTGAATTTGAACATGACGCGTGTAATTTTTTTTATAAATTTTGAGAGACACCTCGCGAAATCAGGTCATTGAAACTCTTTTTTAGAATATGCAAGTTGAATGCTGTGTTTTGATATTTGCTTTGTAAAAGGATTTAATTTGAAAGATCAACTCAATCCAGATTGGTACATGGATTACTGATTTAATTTATGCTTGTTTCTAAGTATATAGTTAATTGTTGTGTAGTGTATTTCTTGGTTGCAAAATATTTACGTTCGCTAATAGAAATCTTCGATCCTGGTTGCTGTAAGAATGGATTAAATTGATGGAAGCTAGTTCAACGGAATAGTTCTTGTCTATTCTATTTTCAATTGCACAGGGATGTGAACGTTAGCGGTGTGATTTAGTCATGTTTAGTTTTGCTGCTGGACACTTAAAATCAAACACAATCTATTCTATCCACATGTAGAAGTTACGTTAATATTCCAATGCAACATTTCCTACAAAATGATACGCTTTTTCAACTAGATTGTTTTCCATATATGTATGCTGCCTTTTTTTCATGCTATTTTTTATCATATTAAAACGTAAATATATTGACAAAATTAAAAGAATCTAAACTAATTAACTAGTTAATTATATTGGAAAAGAGGATAAAAAACAAAGAGAATGTTGAGATTGTAAGATCGTAAAGACCCCCAATCAACTATATAAAAAATGTAAAAATCAAACAATATCGGTTCCAAAATGGTCTATCCAAAATGGGAGGAGCAATTCATCATCATTAATCTGAAAAAGGTTGTTTTATAAACAATTTTAAAAGTTCGAACCTTGATTAATATTTCTATCTCTGACACCTAATTCTCCATTAAAGAATTCGTCACTACCGACCTTTTCATTCTTTCTCCAGAAGGTCCAACCTGAGTTTTCATAATCACGACTGTTTCTCTTTCTCAAGTAGAATAATACGGCAATTATACCAATCAAAATTGAACCACCAACACCTACAACCACACCAACGACAATCTTGTTTGTGTTTGATAATCCACCATCGTTATTATTGTTCTCATTGTTGTTGTTGTCTGAAGCGGTTGGGCTTGGGTTTTCAATAATGGAAGTTTGGGTAACGATGATTGTTCTTCCATTGTCTACTGAACTAAAAGTTGTTACTGACATTGAAGTAGATGGAGCAGAAGAAGTGGTTGAAGATCTACTGGAAGTAGTTTCTTCAGTTGTGGTAGTCTGTTGATCTGAGGTAGTTTCATCAGGAACAGAAGAAGATTCTGCTTCGGAAGGGCTTTGGGCCTCGGTAGTTTCTTCTTCACTAGTTTGGGGTTCATTTGAGGTTGTAGTAGTTGTATCGTCTTGAGAAGAGGTTGTTTCTGCAGTTGTAGATTCTCTAGATTCAGATGTAGAAGTGGTAGAAGTGGTAGAAGTACGAGATTCAGAGGATGACTCTGTGGTTGATTCTTCAGTCGCGGAATTACTTGTTGATGAGACAGAAGTGTTATCACCTTCAGCACGCTTCACAATGTGGGTAGTCAAAATGGTGTGCAAGGAACTTGAACTGATACCTTCCAAATTTTGGATTGCTTCTTCCAAATCATCATTATCATCAATAACAATAATCTTCTTATTAGTTGGGGTTGCAGTTTTAATCGCCAGGTGAAGATAAAATGTGAAGTCCTGTTGCTTATTGTTATTGTTGTTGTGATGATGGTTGTCGAGATGATGGCTATGGTGAGAACATCCTGAGAATGGTGCTAATTTGATAAGCATTATAATGGTTATAGATGTTATCAATATAGTGTATAAGATGACCCTAATATTGGATTTTGGTGTGCGTCTATTAGATGATAGTTGTTTGTCCATGGCTGTTGTTGTCTACTTGTAAGTAAGCTGAGCAATAAAAGAAGTATTACCTAAAAAAAGAATGTCGAAGTATTTAAAGGGTTTAGTAGTTTGATTGGTTGGTTGGTTGGATAATGAGGGAAGGAAGCAAGGAATAGTATCTGTGCTATTTATAACCTAATAGTAAATATATAAATAATAGTAGATATCAAGATATGTTGAAAAGAGTTGTGACTGGAATAAAAAAGAAAAATACTTAAGTCAGCGTTATTTATATAAAAAGATCTTTTTATTTTAATTTATTTTATTTTATTTTTATTTTTTTTGCCTCTTCGTATATTTAATACTTTTAATTTTTAGTGTTATTTATATAAATCAAGCAAATGCAATAAGTAGTTTTACTTTCACTTCGTTACACATATAGTATAGTATGGTATAGTATATATATATATTGTTCATCTAATTCACAAACAATAGACCAACTACACGACTTCAACAACTCCCATACACTCCTTCCCTTCATGACCAGCAACCCTCTTCTTCTTCTTCTTCTTCTTCTTTACTCCAACACAGAAGAAAAGGCTACAGTCCATCTGATCTCACACTACTAATAATAATGTGGCAGTGTCTGTGTGTGTTCAAAGAATTGCCTAATTTTTATGTAAGTTTGGATGTACAGAGTACTGCACATAAAATCCAATTAAATCTTTTATGCACAACCTTATCCAAAACAACAACCAAACACACCACATATGATAGATGTGCATAATTCTTACTATATTACTGGTAACACTATTAATACTAACTAACAAAACTACTTCTTTTACCATTCACTACCTGTAAGAACAACAAAAGCCCTGAAGATCTTCAAATTGTTCCACTTGAATTTCAGAAACAATATTTCAGTGACCAATCCCCCCAGAACCTTTTGTTTCTCTTGCTTTGTTTTAATACAAATTCTATTATTGATTGATTAGCGCAACTTTTTGTGCAACACTTGCACGCCTTGGTGCTATCTTTGTTTTATTCAAACAATCACAATGAACATTACATTTCCACCAATTCCACCTCTTTATATAAAGTTATATGGCATATTCAGGTTCTCTACAAGCTAAGCGAAATACTCCTAACTATTTCCTGGTAGCTTATATAAACACACGGCTAAATCTCATCCAAAGAGGCGTGAATCAAATTTTATACTTTTGATTCCAAGAAAATGCTAATCATCCAAATGTTTAAACATTCACTATGTAAAGTCGAAAACATTTATGTAATTAATTATTATTTCGTGTCGACAACGTTTAGATGTGATGCATCAACTAAAATTAAAATTTTAAACTCTTTCTCAGTCACACTAAAGTACACTTTTCTGCCGATGATTTTTATTATTATTTTCAAATTGTGTAATGAAACCGTTTTAATTGTAACGCACCACATATAATAGTCTTTATTGTTCATCCCATTTGGGGGGGGGGGGTGTGGCAATGATTATGAATAACGAGGACGCCTCGGTATTTTTTGATTCTCCGTGAATAAACGTAAACTGAATCTCTCATCGAGATTACAACTAATCCCTTTTTAATCAAAGAAAATGAATCAGTTCCAGGCACTTCTTCTTAGCCAATCAGATCCTGCTGTATTAAAAAACAAGTATCATTTAACTAGTAAAAATCGGGACTAGTTTTAGTAGGGACTGATATCAAGAAAACAAGGACAAATGGTGGTGAAAGAATCATGTTACATTTAACTATCCACCGAACTAGAAACATATCCGGATCATTTAATTAAAGAGAAAAATATATGACAGTGGGAGTTTTTATTTGAATTAATGAACATACACTGTCATTCAATCGAAGATCACATATATCACTTTTTGCAGCAATTCTGAAACATTTGTAATTCCACAGACAAAAATTTTCTCTTCTTTTGACTGATAAAACTGAAAAAACTAAGTGATAAAGTGAAGTAAAATAACTGTTTACCTACTTGATTAATGAGTTTGATTGTTTAATCTGGCTAGTTCAGTCGTTGAGGAGACGTGTATACTTATGGATTTTTAGCTTTCACATTTGTACTTTACTGACAACCAACACACACCTCGATCTAATTATATCGAGAGAATATAACTTCTTGACGGAGGGGAGAGATTTGATAAAACCCTGTTACATTGTGTGTTTAAAGAACAAATCTTGATTCATTGTAGGACTCTTTCATAGAGCAGTGTAGTCCATAACGAAAATCTATCTCGATGCATATTTCTTGTTTACTGTTTCTAATATCTGAAACATTGTCTTAAGTCTCTACTCCCATTCTGTCGTGTCAAGTATTAGTGTGTGTGTATGTAAACTTTCATAAAAGTTTCTATTGGGTTCCATAATTTTCGATGTTACACAAAATTATTTTTTTCAGTCTCGAATGTTCTGGAAGAAATTTTTAGATTTATTGGCTGCTGCTGCTGCAATCACTCACTCCACATTTTGGTCCCAAAATAGGAACATACAGAGGTCATTCGATTTCTTTGAAAAACCTTCTCCCTGAACTTCCATCGCTATATAAACATTAACTAATCCCCACCTCTTTTCTCTGAATATTATCCTTATTATTCTTTCTCTATTCTTTAGCGATAACAATAATAACACTAATAATAACAATGTTCCCATTTAATCAATTCTATGAACATCCATCTAATCAATATGATTTAGATAGTTTATTTAATTTATTACATCAACAACAATATTATCAACAAAAAAACTCAAGACCAAGAGTCGTCAAGAAATTGGAAACTGAAGATGAATTCCAAATTCAAATCTATAAACCATATGGTAATTACAATAACTACGAAGTTAGAGTTATAAAATCTACTCCACCTTTAGTTAATATCGTGATTGTTTCTGATCAAGATAACTTTAGACAAGTTTTCCAATTTAATATTAATTATATCGATATTGATAATATTAATTGGCAATGGTATAGACAAAGAAATATTTTATGTTTAAGTATCCCAAAGAGAATTCATTACGTTCATCTGAATTTAGAAGATATCTTTAATTGCTTATTAGGAGGTCATGATCATCTTCAACATGCATTAGCTAATCATGCGGGATATAATGATGATCAGCATAATGCTTATGAATCTGATTTCGAGGAAGAAGATGCATATGTTGAAGAAGAAGAAGGTCATCATAAACCAGTTGCAAATGGTAAACAATTATATGACGAGGATGAAGCAAAGAAAGAAGCTGAATTGGAAGCCAAGAAACAAGCTGAATTGGAAGCCAAGAAACAAGCTGAATTGGAAGCCAAGAAACAAGCTGAATTGGAAGCTAAGAAACAAGCTGAATTGGAAGCTAAGAAACAAGCTGAACTTGAAGCTAAGAGAAAGGCAGAAATAGAGGCTAGAATAAGGGAAGAGGCAAGAAGACAAGCGGAATTAGAAGCCAGAAGAAGATTTGAATTAGAAGCTAAGAGACAAGCTGAATTGGTCGCCAAAAAGAAAGCTGAATTAGAAGCTAAAAGACAAGCTGAACTTGAAGCTAAAAGAAAAGCAGAATTAGAGGCTAAGAAACAACAAAAAAGATTTGAACAACAGGAAAAGTACAGACAACAAGAATATGATGATTTTATTAGACAACAACAAGAATTCTTGAATCAATTCTTTGGCTTCAATTTAGGTCCGGTGTATCCTCGTAAAGATTCAGTCCCAACTACCACAACAAAGAATCCTCAAGTGAAACCACAAGCTCCGAAACAGGAACAAGATACCATTAGAGTAACTCCAATAAAGATAAAACCACAAGTTGCCCCAAAACCAGAACAGTTGAAAAGAAGTAAGACTCTGGAAAGTCTTAAACAAACACCCGCAAAAAAGGAACAAACCGTTGCATCTGATGTAGATTCATTGGTTTCTGAACCTGAAACAAGCTTGTCCAGTTCTACTACAAAGGATGAACCATCCCTTTCTAAATTACATATGCATCCATCTTTGGAAGAAGTTGAAGATGAAGAGTTTGTCATGTTTAGAAAAAAGTTTGGTCAATAAATGATAATGCTTGAGTATTTTGTATATTATAGTTTCATATAATTTTTCACCCTTTTTAATAAATAAAGTATTAATGATTTTCATTAGCGTTCGATCTTTCCCCTTCTGCTTACTTGTAAGATTTCTACTTCTAGTGTAATTGGTTCTTTGAAAATTTACTGATTTTTGCCTTTAAGTACTGGTTCCCCTTCTCTCTGTCGATCATCCAATTTTTTAATTCTCCTGAAAAAAATCCCCCTCCCCACCGCCCATCCCTCCAAACATCACCAATTCAACAACAGAAGGGAAATCAAACACTACAATTATAAAATCATAATGCTGAGATCAATTGCTGTATTTGGAGGAAATGGATTCCTCGGTCATAAAATCTGCGAAATTGGAGTTCTTAGAGGATATAACATAACATCATTTTCTCGATCAGGAGATCCTCCTCAGAATATCATTCATCAACCTTGGATTAAAAAAGTCGAATGGGAACAAGCAGATATATTCAATCCGGAAACTTATGTACCTAAGCTAAAAGATTTCAATACAGTAGTGTATTCAATTGGGATCTTATTTGAGAATCAATCATATAAAAAGACAATGAATACCAATTTCAATTTCTTGAATGATGTGCAACAATTGGCAAATGCACTCAAGGGAAGTAATCCCATGAAAAAAGATACAAATACTACTTATGAAGCAATTCAGAGGGATGCTGCAGTATTATTGGCTGATAAATTTGTTGAACACCAACCTCAAACTCCTAGGAACTATGTCTATATTTCCGCCGATCATTGTCCTCCAATTGTGCCAAAAGGATATTTGACAACTAAACGAGAAGCAGAATTTGAATTGGGTTGTAAAGAAGGTATTAGAGGGATATTTATGAGACCGGGGATCATGTATGATGAGACTCATGAAGGTGAATTGACTACTAGAGATGTGTTTTTACGTGCATTAAGAGCAGGTGTTGCCACAAAGGAAACTTTGTTGGGGAAAAAGTTTGCTGGTGATTTAGTGAGACCTGTCATGGCAACTGAACAAGTTGCAAATACTCTTTTTGATAAATTGGAAGACCCGGAATTTAAGGGTCTTGTTTCAGTTGAAGAAATTCTCAAGAGACGTTAACAGGAAGTAAAAAGTTCTATTAAGTTATTGAATATCTATTAAAAATATAAAAAGCAAAAAATTCATCATCTCAAACGTTATCGCTGCAGCTATATTCCTCTATTCTTCTCAATTTGACTTGTAACTCTTCTATCCAATTTATATCAGTCTCATCCATATCCATTTCTTCAGGAATTGAAATATCATCCACAGTAATGGTAATTTTCTTTAACCCTTTAATTGTAGTAATATCTGCCTTTTCTTCATTGCTTATGTTGGTTGGTATAGGTTCAACATCACCTTCCTCATCATCATGAGTTGCAGAACGGCTTATTTGCTTCTTCTTTCCAACTTGTCCTGGAGTCCACCAATAAAGAGGAAAACTTCTAAATATATTCCCAAAGATTAATGCCACTCCCAAAATCAATATAGAAGAAACTAATTGGATATATAAATAATGCCAACTTAGATTTCTAACTTGTTCATCAATCAGAGGCAATAATGCCAGAGCGCCACTTGGAGGATGGGCAATATTAAGTATAGTTTGTACAGTATTTGCTACTGCTACCGATAATGCTGCTGATAAATATGCATGATCTTTTCCTGTTTCACTCAACCAAAATAATTTCTGAATACATATTCCAATTAAAGAACTGACAAAATGACCCAAGATCACATTTCGAGGTTGTGCAAGTGGAGAATACAGAACCAGAAAAACGAGCACGGCAGTAGCTCCATAACTGGCGATAATTATTGGTGGATCAAGAGATGTGAATGCTGTATGTTTGCTCATGAATACTCCTTCTAAGACAAGAATACCACAGAATGTACTTATGAGAATCTCTAACCATATCCAATAATCAGCTGCTGGTTTGGGGGAATGGGCACCTAGAAATCGGGCTATTGGTTTGGGAAGTCGGTGTAAACGGTTTGCGGGGATGTATTTGTTGAGTTTGTCGTCTATGTTAAATTTGAAAACCATTTTGGGGGGAGGGGGGTGAGTGGATATCCTAAGTCTGTAATGGATTTTTACTGCATCAGATGGATAGGTAGGTATATTTATAGTTCAATGGTAATGGATGTTCGATGAGTTAGAACTTAAGCGGTTATTCTGAATTTTGGTTGTTAACAAAAACAAAAAAGAAAATAAAATAAATCTCTCGGTTATAAACTTTATAAGCCCTTCCCCATGCGATTGTTCCAATTAATTAGTAATCAAATAAATTGCAAACAATCTTGACTATGACTTTTGCGAGTTATAACTGTCCAATAAATGACTCGGATATCATAATAAGACTAGAAAAATGAGAGCAGGTAAAACATACTACAATATAAATCTTTTGATGAAATAATGGATTTTTAAGCTTTTGCTTTTGAATTGTGGCTGATGGGGAGAAATTGTTGTTGAACCCTTGGATAAAAACGGCGCTACCCTGGAAAATGTGATGATAATGCTTCAAAGGCAGTAAAATTTAACTCCCAAAAAGAAACAATATCTGTTATAATTACCCGGCATTTCTATGCGCAGGTATTGTTTTATTATTGTTCATTCGTTTCTATGGTTTTTGCGTTAACCTTCTATTGACTTCTATTCATGCTTACTACTTTGAGGTCTCCTTTCTAGTTGGTGCTGGTTGAACATTTGCCACCCAGCAACTATAAATACTGGTCAAATTTCCCCTATCTGTTAAAGACTTGTTATACAGTTAGAAATTAGACATCTTCTCTTATATAAATCTGTCAGGTAATATAAAACAGTTATTGTTAAGCAACATATAGTGTAACTCTATTAGTATTATAACAATATCTTGGAAGAGAAGTATGTTAGTACACATCAACCACCAATCACAATACATACTACTAAATCGTCAGTGATCTTTTATTATTATTCTATCTATTAATATTCTGCTTCTCTTATATATAAGTAAAACTATTATCATCAACATCATCATCTGCAAACATCATTACTCCCCTTTTTCTTACACCCCATAATTATAGGTATTATTAAACAATGTTCTTCTTCTAAGCAAATACTTTCTAATTTCATCACAAATAAACACAGTACTGGTTAAAAGCACCAAATGTACAAGATCTCTAAAATACAATGCTTCAGTTTGGAAAATCGCTTGGAAAAATGGAACATAAATAGCACATAATTGTCCAACTAATGAACCAGCAACTGCAAAATTAAACATTTGATTTTTGAGTCCCATTTCAAATATTGATTTTGTATAATGACGACAAGCTAATGCATTAAACATATCAAATAAAACAAAACAAGTAAAAGTCATAGTTGTATCTCTTGCAGTAATTTCTCCATCAGTCATTTCTTTAACAAAAATATATAATGTACCAATGATAATCATGGCTGATGATTGTAAAACTCGATGAATGACTTGTTTGGTCAAGATTTTATCATTACGTTTTCTTGGAGGTTTATTCATAACTTCATGATCAACAGGTTCAACACCTAAGGATTGAGCTGGTGGACCATCCATCAATATATTAATCCACAAGATTTGCATAGCATTTAATGGATTAGGTAATCCAAAGAATGTAGCTAAAGCGATTAAAGTCAATGCAGCAATAGATGTACTTAATTGAAAAGTAATAAAATTTTGAATATTATTAAAAATACCTTTACCTTCTTCAATTGCACTTAAAATAGTGGAGAAATCATCATCAGTCAAAACCATATCAGCAGCTTCTTTGGCAACATCAGTACCATTTTTACCCATAGCAATACCAATATCGGCAAGTTTTAAAGCTGGGGCATCATTAACACCGTCACCCGTCATAGCAACAATATCACCTCTTCTTTGAAGGGCTTTAACAATGGCAACTTTATGTTCAGGAGTTGTTCTTGCAAATACAGAAACATCATGAATGGCATCAGCCAAAGCAGCTTCACTCAAGGTATCAATTTGATCCCCAGTCATGACTGAATGATCACCAATAATTGGCATTCCGATTTGTCTGGCAATATTCATGGCTGTAGATGGAGAATCACCAGTAATCATAATAACATGAACTCCACCTTTCATTAACATAGCAATTGATTTTCCGACATTTGGTCTTGGTGGATCTTTCATTCCAATTAATCCACAAAAGATTAATTCACTTGGTTCATTGTGCTGTTGTTGTTCCTTTTCATTGATAAATCTCTTATTACCTTTAGCAAATCCCAAAACTCTAAGACCATCACTGGCTAAACTACGTGACTTTTCATGGATTAAATCTTCAATTTCTTTAGTTAAAGGTTTAATTTCACCATGTTCATCGTAATATCTGTTTGAAAGTCTCAAGATTTTTTCAGTTGCACCTTTGGCCATGGTTTCTGATTTTTCAATATCACCGCTATGAACACAAACAGCCATATACTTTCTAGCAGATGAAAAGGGTAATTCGTAAAATCTTTCCTTTGTGCCTCTATTATCTTCTAATCCAAAATGTGGTAAACATTCAACAAGGGCGATATCGCTTGGGTTTCCAACATACTTTTCATTTTCAGATGAATATCTTGCATTGTTACAGATATTGGCACATTCCAAAGTTTTGCGGATATTTGGAGTCAATTGGTGATGTAAAGTGTTATCATCGAGTCTTTCAACGAATAAAAATGGAGAATTAAAAGTTCCTTTGAAATCAGTTGACCAAATTTTGGTAACAGTCATATGATTTTGAGTTAAGGTACCAGTTTTATCGGAACAAATAACATTGACTGAACCTAAAGTTTCAACACTAGGTAATCTTCTAACAATTGCTTTTTGTCTTGCCATTCTTAAAACTCCAAGGGCTAAAGTTACAGTAACGATGATTGGCAAACCTTCTGGAATAGCGGCAACTGCCAAGGAAACGGAAATTTGGAACATATCTAACCAAGCTCTTCCTTGGAAAATACCAATTAAACAAATGATACCAATGACAATAAAACTAAAGATAGATAAATCTTTACCTAATTTATCCATTGCTTGTTGTAAAGGAGTTTTTGGTTTTTCAATTTCCGACATCATAGCAAATACACTTCCAAAGACTGTATTATGACCGGTGGCAATAACAATACCACTACCATGACCATCTCTAACTAATGTACCCATGTGAGCAATTGAGCTTCTTTCAGTAACTGTTGGTGCGTCTGAACCATTTAATATAAGGGAATCGACATTCTTTTTAACTGGTTTGTTTTCTCCAGTTAAGTTACTTTCATCAATAGTTAAGTAGACTGCTTCAGTTAATCTAATATCTGCTGGGATTCTATCACCTTGAGAAAAATGAACTAAATCACCAGGAACTAAAGTGGACGCCAATACAGTTGAAGTACTTCCATTTCTAGTTAATTTTGCCTCTGCTGGGACCAATTTGTTTAATGCTTCCAAAGATTTTTCTGATCTATATTCTTGAATAAACCCCACTGTTACAACGATTGTGATTGCCAATGTAATTGAGATTGCGTCATCTTTATTACCCATCCAAAAACTTATTACTGCTGAACCTATTAATAATAAGATTAATGGATCTTGATAAAATGACGAAATAAATTTAAGTAATAAACTTTCTTCTTCTTCACTTGCCAATTCATTAATACCATGGATTGATCTTCTATTTAAAATATCTTGACTATTACATAACCCATGAGTAAGATTAGTTTGTAATTCTGCTGCAGTATCCTCGATTGATTTCAGAGAATATTTAATTGATGGTGTACTTGCTCTTGAAGGTGGTAGATGTGGTTTGTGTTCATATGGATTCTCACTCATTCTTGTTATAATCTATATG
This sequence comes from Hemisphaericaspora nanyangensis, assembly GCA_030557635.1. Classification (NCBI taxonomy): domain Eukaryota; kingdom Fungi; phylum Ascomycota; class Pichiomycetes; order Serinales; family Debaryomycetaceae; genus Hemisphaericaspora; species Hemisphaericaspora nanyangensis. The sequence continues at coordinate 71,901 of JAKTPO010000037.1, read as the reverse complement.
AATTAATGCAGGGTGATTTGAATATAAATATCTATCTAGACTTGTGCTGGTTAAGTTAGAATTCACAAATTCTGTTTGATATCTAAGACTTTTTTCCTTAATAATGTACAACCTTTTGTTGAAAAATGTATTCTATTCTTTCTATGTCTATAGCTATCTATTATTAATCTGGGTTGATTATTTGATAAAGATAGTTTTGGAAAAGGATTAAAGTCAAAAGGAGCAACGTGAAAAATTTCGTTGACTTTAGTAAACAAAGTGTAAAATGGGAAAAGCTAAAAAAAAAAATTAAAAAACCTTGAAGGATTTCTTTAACAACGTGTAAAATGAAATCCTATGGGAAGAATGTCTTTGTTTTTGAACCAAATATATATGTTAGGTATAATATATATATATATCTAGTATACTAATACTACTATCAATACTCCTAATAGTTGATTATAGTATAAGTAGTTAAGGGTTTGATTGATCAGTATATACAAATACAACAAATCGACTGCTGCTGCTGTTGTGTTGTAAAAAGAAAAACGGAAATCAGAATAAGAATTTTTTTTCTCTTTTCTTTTTTTTATTTTTTTCTTCCGCCAATTTTGAGATGTTTAATTTTTTCTTTAAATCTTTTTGAATTTGACGTGTTTTTGATTAGATAAACACACAATCTTAACTATTAATTATTAGGTAATAAATGTTAATGCACACTATTCACTCTAAACATTTGATTAAGCTACTACATAATTAACACTATACGTATTGCTTTGCTTAAGGTAAGCCCCCTTTCTTCTCTCTTTTTAGTCATATTCATCTCATATTTGGCTCACACGATGATTTCCATCTTTTGTGTTCAATGATCAATTAATGAAATAATAACGCCGAAACCAAATTTAAGGCACCAAACAATTTTAATTTTACTTTGTGTTGGTTTAATCAATTGTTTCTTAATGAATATCTTAATTAACATAATGACAACCTTACCGCAAGCTCCGAGAAATGCAAAAGGTTATACTTATACTGTTTCCCTTCTCTTCGGCTAATGTTAATTTACATTTCATCCAATTTAATCTGCTTAGTAATTTTGCAACCATTTTTGTTAACCATTTTAAACCACAATTTTAAACCAATCATTAGACCCACTACTTCTACAAAACAAACAAGATCCTTAATAAATCTACAATATCTCTAATGGTGGGAACATCATTCCATTTAATATGTGTCCAAAATACAGTTCTCTCATTAAATTCTAATTTACTCTATAAAGCTATATACATTAGTCCCCCCATTTAGATACTCTTGCCATCAACAATTTCAAATGCAGCCTTACTTAATCTATTCATTACTGCCAATCCTTCATTGGATTCATCTATACCCTCAACCAAAATCAAATCTACATTCAATTCATCAACTTCTCTTAATAATCTAAACAAATTCCTTGAAATATCACTCCCAGTACTGCCCAAATCTCGTTCAAGTTCAATTTGTGGATGACTAACAAAACTTCTCGATTTTAATAATGCAATCTTTGAAACATTTGGATCAATATTCATTTGTTGCAAATATTGATCGATTGCATTCTTTCCATCTTGACAATGAGTAAACAAAACAACTTTGGCATTTGGTGAATAATGTCGATATTTCATACCTGGAGTTCTAACAGCCTCAAATTTTCCAGCAGTCTTTTTTGCCAATACGATATTCTTCCAATTTTCACCTCCAACCAATTTAATTTCTTCAACAGAAACACCACCTGGTCTTAATAACATTGGTGGATCAACTAATCCATCAACAACACTACTTTCAACTCCAACTTCACATGCTCCTCCATCAAGAATCAAAGGGATTTTCCCCTGTAAATCGTTATATACATGTTGCGCCAATGTTGGACTAGGTCTAGTTGATGCATTTGCTGAAGGAGCAGCAATCGGAGTATCGCTAATGGCAATTAATGCTCTAGCAACTGGGTGACTAGGCATTCGTACTGCAAAAGTATTCTGATTTGCTGTAACTAATGACGAAATTGGTGAGCCTTTATGAATTGGTAATAAGATAGTTAATGGTCCTGGCCAGAATTTTTCAATCAAAGGTACATAGATTTCTGGTATTTCATAATCCGAAGGTAATAATTTCCGTTTTAATTGATCAATAGAAGAAATATGAACAATTAATGGATTATCTGCTGGTCTATTTTTGGCTCTATAAATGGATTTGACGGATTCATCATTAAGTGCAGATCCCGCCAAACCATAAACAGTTTCGGTGGGGAAACCAATTGCATTATTGGTAGAAATTAGCTCGTTGGCTGCAATTTGTAAATTATCCTTGGTTTCTTGATCGGTTATGGTTGGAAGATTATTATCCAGAGAAAAGGAAATAGATTCCGGTTTAACTTTTAATATTCTGGTGGTAAATAACATATTTGTATAATTCCTATATTGTTGTTGTATTAGTAGTAGTTGTCGTTGCCGTTTTAATGTTGATATTAGGTTAATAAGAAGTTTCATTTATCGCATTTCTTTCAATATGATTGAAGTTGAATCATCATATTTCATCTCTTTCATTGACTGAATTTTTTTTTTTGCGTAGATTAACCTCATCGCAATCTCGGCACAAAATCAAAAAAATTGCACATCAAAAGTCCATATTCTTACTACAGCTACCTCCCACCATCTAAACTTTTTACCTATAAATACAAATATCTAGAATACTAAACACTCAGTGATTATCTTTTTTTCATGATCAGATAGCTGGTCATAAAATTTTCTAAAATTTCCCAAATCTTTAGTTGTGCATTCCTTAAAGAATTGAACTAATAAATTCTTTAATCCTTCATCACCCTTTTGATCTTCATGTTCTCCATCTTCTTCAGCATCAGAATCAACATATGACTTCAATTTTTCATAATTAGGAACTCCAATATCTTCCATATCTTCCCATCCTTCTACATCATCGTCAAATTCTTCAATATTTTCTGGCAAATAATCTTCCGCATTTGGTTGTTGACATTGAAATTCTAGTTCACCAAGTAATAATTTTAAAATCTTTAATGATGCTGAAATTTGAGTATATCTATCTGGCATTGATTTTGCCATTGATCTAGTAATGATTAAGTCGCCATCATAGGGGATTATTTCTCCATTGACAACAAGATTCTCAACTCTTGGATCTCCCAATGTAAATATCTTACCTAATGCAATTGAATTCTGTTTGATATGTTCATATCCTCTAGTTACTTCATATGATTCAAACCAGATTGGTAAAATAATTTCCAAACCATTCTTGATTTGGCCTGATTGTTCGAGCTTTATACTATTGCTTAAGAAATTAATCATTTCTTCTGGCGAATTCAAAACTAGTTTACAAAATACCATGATTAAATTTTCAATTGTTATTGATTCCTTGGCAACGACTAATCTTTTCACTGTTGCTTCCAAGATTTGTGTTAAAAATTCCGATGAAAGATAAGTTTGATATTGATCAATTAAAGATAAAACAATAGATCCACAATTATTAGCAGCACTGTCGGATAATTCTGGTGATAAGAATTTATAAACAATAGACATCATACAATCAATACCTGATTCTCCTGTCTCGGGATCTTGATATTCCAAGAATAATTTCGACCCTTTTTGAATGATATTGTTAAATGCTTCACCTCCACTTTGTAAAACTTGATTATCAAATGATAATAACAAGATATTCTTCAATACAGGGAATGCATAACAAAAGATTTCTGATGGTAATCCTCCTCCTCTCCCTCCTCCCTCTTTTTCTTCTTCAGCTACAGGAACCGATTCAATAATAATACTCAAGATTTGCATTGCTAAATACAATTCAGGTGAATATTCAACTTGTCCTTGACTTATTTCACGTTTCATAATACCAAATATAAATGGTAATGCCTTCTCACAAGCAACCATATAATCTTGAATGGAAATATTTGCCAACAAAGAAGTTAAACATTCGGATGCATCAACCATTAGTTGTATATTTGCTGGATCTTTAAAAGAAATTTTTAAGATGATATCAACAACATTGGTTCCTTCATCATCTACTTGTACTCCAGCTGCATGAGATGGATCACATGTAATTACATCAGTGATTGCTTCAAGTAGTGCAGGTAATCCATCTTCTTCACAATTCTCAATTAAAGAAGCTGCTAATTTGAATATAGAAATTTGGACATATTTAGGATCTTCAAAATCTTGGGAAAAATCAACAACATGTTTATAATATGTACAACTTACCAACACGGAAATTTTGATCAATTCCATTGCATCATCATTATTTTTAATAATTTCAGAAGAAAATGATATCATTTCCAGAAATGCTTTTGAAGCATATTGTCTAATATCGGAAAACTTTTCAAATAATTTAGGAAGTAAAATAAAACATCTTGATGTGATCATTGGTTGATCATATGAAATAAACTTGGCAAAAGTATTCAAGACTTCAAAAGTTGATATATTTGAAGGCAATTGAACTTCATCGTTGGCAAATATACTTTCCAATATGAATAATTTGGCTTCTAAAACTCTCCAATCTTCTTCAACTCGGAGATCATTGATAGTGTAAACAAAAATTTCAGATGAATCTTTATCGTTCAATTCCCCAAGAAATTCATAGACATAATCTCTTGCTCTTGAAACAGTAGATAACCCAGTAATATCACTTACATAAGTGTTTATATCTGCTCCATATTCTTCAACTGTTTGTTTTGTTAACAAAGTAGCTTGAATCAAATCTAGTATAAATTGTTGCGCCGGTAATACATCTCTTATGGCGATATCAAGTTGAATACACGAGATGGTTTGAATCAATTCACCAATGGCATTATTTAGTATAATTGATGCAGACGTTTGGTACGAGGTTTCTGCTATTTGAATGCTAGGATTTTCGTCTACGCTTACTTCTTTAAACACTTTGGAAATGTAATGAAAATCTTCTAAAGTTAACTTTAAAATGTTTGCCTTAATATCGGTTGGGATTTTCTTATGAAAATCACCAACTAACGTACTTATAATACTGTAAATTTGAGTTCTCAAATTCAATTCGGTCAATAAAACAACTGAAGCTCTTGACGAATTCTGGTATGAAGTTTCCAACAATTTAATGAAAAGTTGAAGAAAATTTCCAATATGAGCGAGAACGAATTGTTTTCTTTGATCACTATTAAATGCTTCGGGACTTCTCAAAATGGCAACAACACTAGAATACAACTTGATTGTTTGTGCCTTAACCTCAGCACTCAAATCTCTATTCAATATACTACTAATATGGTTGGTTATTTCATTAGCAAGACCACCTTCCCAAAATTGTTCTTCAGTGATTAAATCATCAAATAAGTCAGTAAAGACATGCAAACCACCAATTAAAGCATACTCATTATCGAAACTGGTAGTTGCTTGGTATAATTGGGTTAATAATTCGGGCCATTCATCTGGATAATCGGCAGAAGCAATCTGAACTATAGCATAAGCACTACCACTTCTTAATTTAGATTGAGGAGAAGTTGTTGCCAATTCAAGTAACTTTGCACGTATTATTTGTTTTAACTCTTGTTCAATTGGTGGCCCAATAAATGATTCAAATCCCATTGACCAGTATTTGGGAACTAATCTCTTTAAATGTAATAAACATGCTTGTCTAATATCGAGTGGGAATTCTTCATTGAACGCCAGTTCAAGAATAATTCGTGCTGCTTGTGATGGATCTTGTTTGACAGCTTGATTGAATTCAATTTCAGCTGATGTTCTGATATTATTATCGGGGCTAGTTTGGTTAACTATAAGACCAATTAACAATTCAGACATTTTTGGCAATAATTCGCGTGTTCTGTTATTAACCTCTCTAGGATTAAAAGGGTGGTTTTTGTTGTTGCTGCTCTCATTGTTGTTTCTATTATTCTTATTTTTTTGGTTGGTTGGTTGGAGATGCCCCCTTTCCTTTCTTCTTTCCTTTTGCTTCCCAAGTTCCCACACACAAATTTTGAATTGTCGCAATCAGGAAGTGACGCGACGCGACAAACAATAATATGTGTATTACAAAGAGATATCTCTTGGTTAAGAAGCTCACTGTCGATTAATCGAAGAGAGAAATGTACTTACAACATACTACCAGGCTAGCATAAGCTTTTCAGGGGGTTGAAAAGCGTCCCTATGTTTACTTATTGTTTACTTATTGTTTACTTATTGTTTACTTATTGGTGACTTGGGCTATGCAACTTGTCGATCATAGTTAGAACATAGAGGTTTAAGAGATTGATGTTTGGTAGACCCTCTTGTAATAGTAATCTTTGTACTCAGTTATAGAAAAGTATTTGACAAAGATGCAGAGCTTTAATGGATTCATTTGGATGATTTTGGAGAAGTGCCAGTGTCTGATTCTAGATGGACGATCATAGGATGCAAAAATAGAAGCGGTTGCTGTTATTCTAATGTTGCCTAGTGGGTAAATCTTGACTCGGTATTTACATGACAGTTCTCAAAGTGATGAATATAGGATAGATGGCGTTACGACAGGTCCAGGCGTAGAACTTGAAAGTCCGTGTAAAACTATCCTGTCAGATCAGTAGAATAAATTAAACATGACTGTTTAGTCGCCAATTGCAACCATTCACTCTTGTCAATTAACTGTTTGTAGCTGATGTAAAATCAATTTGGCAGCAATCTTAATAAATAATGATTTCGTTGAAAAGCCAATAATCGAATAATCTAACTTAATTAATCACTAAAAAAAAAGACACTCTTGCCCCTTTCCCTTACATTGGGCCCTTTCATTTAACAGCTAGAGTATAAGTTACAAAATGTTTGAAAAGTCTTCATATCCATCATTAGAGGAATTGAAACAACCGTTGTCCCTAGAAGAACTCGCTGTTCTTAGAAATCAATTACAATCGGAAGAACCATATCCATCTGCACAATCCAAATTCAACTATGCATGGGGGTTAATTAAATCAAATCATTATAAACAACAAAAAGATGGTATTGCCATCTTGGTCGAGCTTTACAAGACTGAAGAAATCATGAGAAGAGAAGTATTGTATTATTTAAGTTTAGGATCTTTCAAGATTGGTGATTATTCAGATGCAAAGCGCTATGTAGAAGCTTTATTAACAAGTGAACCTGACAATGCTCAAGCAAAAGTTTTGTTAAACAATATCGAAGATAAGATAACTACTGATGGTTTGATTGGTTTGGGTATAATAGGTGGTGCTGTGGCTATTGGTGTTGGGTTAATTGGTGCTATGGTTAGGAAAAAGAGGCACTAAAACAACGATACTACTTGTTTTGTTTCAATATAGCATAGGAAGCTAAAACAGTCTAGTTTTATATAGTTTTAGATTTTGGTAACAATATTAGTTCATTTAATTAGTTAAATACATCAGATTTCAAATAATTTCATCGCGATGAAGAAAAAACTCAATTACTTAGAGTATCCAGCCTTTCGATCCCGCTGGTGATACAATGAGCAATGATTTGGGAAACAATATAGCCAAATGTGTAATTGACACATTTGATAATTTGAATATAAAGTCGGGAAAACCAATTACTCGTTCAAATGGAATTAAAGAGTGGACTGTTCTTGCAGCAGTGGTTGCTCTAATTGATAATGAAATCATCCCAATAACAATATCTACAGGTGTGAAAGCTATTCCTGATAGAGTAAGGTCATATTCTCAAGGTTTAATTGTTCATGATATGCATGCGGAGATATTATCATTACGCTTGTTCAATTGGTATTTGTTAGATGAGTGTGCACAGCTTCGAAAGGGTTCATCGTACAAATCAAAACTTGTTGAGATTGATGGAGACCATTTCCAGCTTAAGTCAAATCTCAAACTTGCCTTGTTTATAACTGAACCTCCTTGTGGAGACGGGTCAATGCAGTATCTTTCTTCTAGTTTGGAGGATAGTAATCCTTGGAAAGATTATGACAAGGAACCTCCACGAAAGATCCAAAAGAAAGATATTCATAGAGGAAGAAGTAATTTTGATAAGCTAGGAATAGTACGAACTAAACCAGGAAGGTCAGATAGTGTAGTTACACTCTCTAAGTCATGTTCTGATAAATTATGTTTGCGACAACTTCTTGGCATCACCAATTGTATTACTTCAAGTTTATTCAAAGAAAGAGTTTTCCTTGACTACTTGGTAGTCAAAGGTATGCATAAGCAAGATTTTCAACGTTGTTTCAGATTACGGTTTGATTTACCTGGAGTGCATCGGTTGGAATTGATTGAATATGATATAGACAATTATCAGTATCATAAGCCTGGGGTTGAACAAAATATATCACCAGCACCACTTTGCCTACTATATATTGTTCCGCTAAAATTGGCCCAAGTTTTGAACAATGGGGTTAGAAATGGATGCCTTGTCAAGAATAAACCACCGAAACCGGGAGGTGAAAGTCTCATTTGTAAGTACAGTTTAGTTGAAAAGTTGAAAGAGGTTGTTGAGGTAACTTATAAAGATTACATTGAATTGAAGAATTCGGATAAAACTAGAAATCATCTCAAAACCCTTGGTAAGGATAAGTTAGGTAATTGGGTTTCGACGAGTGTTGATAATTTCCAAATATGACAATTTTTCTATTTTCGTGTATTGCAAAAAGGTTTTTGCCAAATTCTACATAAAAAGATCTATTCAGAATCTGATGCAGATTCTTCGCCATCATCGTCTTGTTTCTCTTGTAATTGTGCCAATTGTTCTGCTTCGGTTGGTTCCATTGAGATGGCATATTCTGCACTTTCTAATAACTCGTGTAATTTTTCATGATCTTTGGAAACATAATCCTTGGGTTTGAGATTATACTTGTCCTTAATTCTTGGATCAGATCCAGCATCTAAAAGATTGTCAATTACAAAGTATCCATGCTCAGGCTCGTCATTGTTTGTATATTTTACTGCCAAATGTAAGGGAGTCTCGCCTTCTCTATTTTGTGGATCAATCTCAACACCTTCTATGTCCAATACAATATCTATAAATTCCCAATTTCCTAAATGACAGGCTAAATGCAATGAAGAGTTATCTGTTATCACTTCTCGTGTACTATTAATTAATTGTGATAATTTCTCATGGTCGTTGTTAAGCTCAGCCTTAATTGATAACAATAACTCGGTGTTATTTCTTCTGGCTGATTCCAAGATTTGTTCTGAAAGACTAGCTCCTTCGATTGCTGGTGGCACTTGAGATTCAGACATTGCGTGGGTGTATAATGATAAGAATGCTTGGAATATGTGGCAGAACCAAAGAGGTGTAAATCAGTTCAATCACGTTAACATTGAATCTTCAGTTCTTACTTCACACGATTTCTCGCCCAAAGCAAAAAAAACTTAAAGTGTTCAGAAAACTAAAGTTACACAAATATTGGAACCTAATTCCACAGGCGATTGGTTTTATAAGGTAAGAATTACAATGATTCAAATTATAGGTAAATGTTAGCAAAGTGGGAAGACGGTATCATTGTTCAATCAGTTGGAATAAGTGTCATAGAAGGTTAAGCGACGACCTATTTATGATTTCCAGGGGTTGTTATTGAATGAATAAATTTTCAACTGTGCTCTTTATCGCTCTATCGGGCCAACAGAATTTTCTTTTTTTTTTAATCAACGATTTCCAATTGTTCTTTGATATCACACGGTATTGATTTCACTACATACAAACTAACCATGGTAAAACCAATTATCGCACCTTCAATTCTTGCTGCAGATTTCGCTAACTTGGGTTGTAACTGTAAAAAGATTGTCAACACTGGTGGTGTTGATTGGTTACATATTGATGTTATGGATGGTCATTTTGTTCCAAATATTTCTTTAGGTTCTCCAGTCATTACTAGTTTGAGAAAGGCTTTCCCACGTGATGATGCAAAGCCAATCATATTTGATTGTCATATGATGGTTTCTGAACCAGAACAATGGATTGCTGATATTGCCAAGGCTGGTGGAGATCTGTACACTTTCCACTTTGAAGCTACAAAAGATCCAGCTAAAGTCATTAGTATTATTAAACAACATGGATTGAAGGCAGCTATGGCCGTTAAACCAGCTACACCAATTGAAGAAGTTTACCCGTATGTTGATGATTTGGATATGGTCTTGGTTATGACTGTCGAACCTGGATTTGGTGGTCAAAAGTTTATGCCAGACATGATGGAAAAGGTTGAAAAATTAAGAGCAAAATACCCACACTTGGATGTCCAAGTTGATGGTGGATTAGGAAAAGATACCATCGAACCAGCAGCAAAGGCTGGCGCAAATGTTATTGTTGCTGGTACATCTGTATTTGCCGCTCAAGATCCACATGAAGTTGTTCATTTGTTAAAAGATACTGTTGCCAGAGAAATTGAAAACAAATACTCTGCTTAAATCTGTATAAGTTCTAATATCACACTATCTTATAGAATCATTTTTATTAAATAATAAAGTTATAAATCTAATGTACAAATATACACACCCTTCCTAAACATCTTTTCCAAAAAAAATTCTAGAATGCCTGGATACCTAATGTTGTTCCTTCAGCATCTGTAGGTACTGGATAGCCTGTTTTAGCATGGTTCTCAATAACACTCCATAAAGCTTTCTTGGTTTGCTCCAACTTTGATTCAGCTTCTTCTGCAGTTTCAGGTTCAATATCCATGGAAGCATCTTCGTTTTTGGACTTGATGTTACTAGCAAAATATTTCTGATTTCTAGCGATCTTCTTAGCTCTCTTCTTTGATAATGTAGTTTTTGTCATAATGTTTGTTGGAGCTGGTGTCTCACCAGTATATAATGCAATAGCCTTTGAATCTGTAGGCCTTGGAGCAGTGGTTGCCTTGTCGGCGTATCTAGATGTGGATGATCTGGTGGCAGGATTGGCACGGGCACGAGCAGTTCTTTTTCTTGCTAATGACTTAGCATGAGCATTAGCCGACATCTTGATCTTTGGCTTGTTTATCGCATTCTTTCCGGCCATCTTCGATATATTTATTATGTAGTGTTCAGTGATATTCTCTAAAGTATAACAGAAATAGACCTAGGTTTTGAAAGTCATCGCAAAAAAAAAAATAATTAATAATGGAACCAATATGGTAACGAGAAAATAATCCAAACATAAAAAATCTCCCGGGGGTGAGTCGAACACCCGATCTCAAGATTACTTTGAGGCACTCATTACAGTCTCGCGCTTTAAACCAACTAAGCTACCAGGAGTAATTTTTATAGAAATATTTTCCAGATATTTTTGATATATTTTTATCATGTGATCAAACAAAAACGGAAATAATGTTTCCAAATGTCTTTTGTTTTAAGTGCCCGACATTGATTGCTTTCCGTTATATGTCAAAATTCTGATGATTTATTACTGAATTTAGAAATATACAAGGATTTGTTTTTATTGATATAGATATGACTATCTAACATTATGACTTCAAGGACATTCAAACCTAATATTCAGATGTAATTTAGAGGAATTTCAAACAAAGCACAACTAGATAAAATGTAATTGAATGATAAAGAAAGTACAGTGAGTCTTGGTTGGGGAAGTCTATTATGAAGTCTATCACTTTTCTGAACCGCGAAGCTTTCTTCATGTTCCATACCTGCATGTTTTGCCATTTCAAGAGAATCTCGGTAGCATAACCTTTAATTGGTTTTGAAAACATTCGTTCCATGATATTTCTTACTATCATTTTTTCGCAACCATTTTACGCAAATTTCTGTGTAAGACTATTGAGCTTACTAAATATACAAACTACCTGCATGCTTCAAATAGTTTGAACTTATCTAAAGGTCATAGAAACCGATATCAAACAGGGCTAATAGATCGTTTTTTATATCTCAAAAAAAACCGAATGGCACATTCTTCAATACATCACAAAATCCGGTGATAAAGTAATATACGGACAAAAGTCGACATTACCTTGAAATAACTATTAAATTTCATTACATACTTATAACCTTCTATCGATAGATTACAATCATAAATAGAGTTTTTTTCAGCGTTTCTCTCTCCTAATAGGTTTGGTTCAATTAGTATTACACTGTAGCTGAATTGCTGAATAATATAATCAAATGTACTCCAACGGGTGCTGTTACGTTTCATTAAAAAACACATCAATGAATTAGAAGACCAGAAGTGTTTCAGTCATCAATGTTAGGTAAAGATCCCATGGCCAATAAATGTATTTATGGCTTTTCAATGAATTTTTACAATTGCCACAATACATCTCACTCCACAATAGGAAATTTCTCCGAGCCACAGCAATAGCTATGAGCAATTACCAACTTAATTTTTACCCCTGATTTCAGTTAAAAGAAACAACATACTACCTTTCTTCTGAAACCATTCTTTCAATTGATAAACAGAATGACGAATCAAAAGGCCCCTAGGTTTATCAAGACCAATAGAAATCCTCAATTGATCAAATGGTTGATGGTTTTCTTCTCTTTGGGTCTCTTTTACCAAATTAGCAGTCATTTTACTGATGATCAGCCAGTGGTTGACCCAAAGTTGGTGGTTCTCGACGCGCTCAAAATTAATTTGGCTGGCAATTGGTCTCAAAAATATACCGCAGAGCCTCACTTGGCTGGTACTAACTTTGGACTTGCTGAATGGACTCAACAGAAATTTCAAGAATATGGGTTTGATTCTACAATTGATCCTTATGACGTATATCTCAGTTTCCCGAATGACCATCAATTAAACCTTTTGAATAAGAGTGATCATATTGTTTACAGTGCTCCCCTCAAAGAGGATATATTAAAGGACGATAGTACAACTCAAGGAAATGACACCATTCCAACATTTTTAGGTTATGCTGCTAATGGGAATGTAACTGCCGAATATATTTATGCCAATTACGCCACCCAGAGTGATTTTGAGGAATTAAAGAAACATAACGTTACAATTAAAGATAAAATCGTCGTTGCTAGATACGGTAAAATTTTCAGGGGCTTAAAAGTAAAATTTTCCCAAGATAACGGAGCTGCAGGAGTATTACTTTACTCAGATCCTGCAGATGACAATGGAATCACTCCAGCGAATGGATATAAACAATACCCCGAGGGCCCTGCTAGACAAGAAAGCTCCGTACAAAGAGGAAGTACTCAATTTTTAGGAGGAGAAGGATCGGCTCCTGGAGATCCAACCACTCCAGGATATGCATCGAAACCGGGTGCGGAACGTCAAGATCCTCATTCAAGTATTGGAAAGATTCCAGTTTTACCCATTTCATATCGTGAAGTGAAACCAATTTTGGAAAAATTGAATGGCCACGGCACGACTATTCCTGGATTCAAAGGAGAACTTGATGGAATAAAGTATTACACTGGCCCTAACCACAACCACAGGTTAAACTTATACAATGACCAAACCTACAACATCACTACTATATGGAATGTTTATGGTGAAATTAAGGGAGAAAAGGCAGATGAAGTTATAATTATTGGAAATCACAGAGATGCATGGATAAAAGGTGGCGCTGGGGATCCTAATAGTGGTTCTGCTGCACTCTTGGAAGTTGCCCGTGCATTTGGTGAATTAAAAAAAGCTGGTTATAAGTTCAAAAGGACAATCGTATTACACAGTTATGATGGAGAAGAATATGGGTTACTTGGTTCAACGGAACAAGGTGAAAATTTTGCAGATAAATACCAGCGCAATGTGGTAGCATATTTGAATGTAGATGTAGCCGTGAGTGGTAAGAACATGAAACTTGGCGCTTCTCCACTTTTGAATCGTATATTGCTAGCAGTTGCGAAGGAATTGGAATACCCTGAAAAGGGCGTTGGTTCATTGTATGATCATTTCGTTAAAGAACACGATGGTAAACATATCAAGACGCTTGGATCTGGTTCCGACTACACAGTATATTTAGAACATTTGGGAATTCCTTCAGTTGATTTTGGTTTTGGACCAGGTAAAACTGATCCAATCTATCATTATCATTCAAATTATGATTCATATTATTGGATGACAAACTTTGCCGACAAAGGTTTTGTGTTCCATAACTTGGCTGCAAAGTATTTATCTTTATTAGCTCTTGCTTTAGGTGAAGAAGAGATTATACAATTTGATTTACAAGATTACGCAAAGGAGTTAACCACGTATTATAACAAAACCGTTCAAAGATTACCCAAGGATTGGTTATCAGAACCTATTGCGTTAGATGATAGTTACTCTTCAGAAGAGATCGCTTTCTTCAAGAGAGTATCAAATGGAAACTATGCGCCACATGTCAAAGGTGGTCGTTGCAAAATGATGTTGAAAATGCATGAAAGAAATGCAACTTTGGAAGAGGCCATTGAGGCCACATTCAAAAAATTAAAATCATTAAGGAAATCCTTAAAGTCTTTTGATGATCAATCAAGATATTTGGAAAAGGAATTTGAGAAATTGCCAAACTTACCATTTTGGCAACGTATTAGATTGCATTATCAAATAAAGTACCACAACAAAGCATTGAAGTATTTTGAACGTAATTTCTTGCACGAGGAGGGATTGTTCAATAGACCGTGGTTTAAACACATTGTTTTTGCAAGTGGAAGATTTACAGGTTATGCAGGTCAGAATTTACCTGGATTAAACGAAGCCATCGAAGATGACAATCTTGGCAGATTTATTGCTTGGCAAAAGATACTCTACAAGACAATTGAAAGGCTCTCTAAGCGTCTTGATAATTAAATAGGACTCGTTATATAAGTATATAATCAGTTAGTAATTCTAGTAAGTTGGAATCTTAATATGCACTCCACACTAACGGTTGTTAACATAAGCACAATGCAACCACACAATACCCCTAATAAGATACCATAGACTATTGGCTAATATTTAGTACCTATATTACAGTTGGACTGTATTATCATATTAACGTTGCAAACCAATTTTCTAATGTATTACTTTCTCGTAAACAACCGAAGAATTGAGTGATTTTATTTCAAGATTATTTACGAAGCTCAAGCATAAAAAAATAATTCAAACTTAAAAAATAATTCCACTTTAAATTATTCCCTCACATAACTATCCGAAAACTTGGATCGTGTTACTTTCAACAAGTGCAATGTCAATCATAATCAATTTATCAAATGCTATTCAAAGTCCGTGTTTGCTTTGGTGTAACAATGAATTTCATTATGTGATACCACCCCACCGGGAAAGTTCTTTTGTGCCAAGAAATGCCAGATGTTGCCAAGGACAAAACCAAATTGCAAATGAATTCTGAAACCAACTTGATCACTCCAAGTTCTCTAAGCTGAAGTAGTAGCAAGGATAATGTTAGCATGACTAGGGAATAGGTGACGTGTAATGCGATTTGCTAATAGCATCACACTTTTTCTCTCAATGTGTGATGGTGACCGTTTTCTGACGAAGTCTTAGATTCAACTGAAATTATTACTTCATTCTTCTTGTAGATTTCACGATCTTTATAAAGTTGTTAGATTCTTGTTAAACAACCCCAAAGATATCATTAGAGCAAGAAAGGAGTCAACAAATCAAAATTGTTTATGAAACATGGCGAAAGCAGCAAGCAATTACATTCAACAACGCAAGTTTAGACGACCTTCTCCATCAAAAGAGGAATTTTGTTTGAAGCACGAAAACGGGTATGACACGGATTGGAAAGAGTCAGTAAATGAAAGTTTTCGAAAGAATATCTCCGACATCAAATCTCTCCATGTGTCGCAATACCTTCAAATAGTTAATAAAAGTTGTGACGATCAGTGTGCATTTTGTCAAGTTTCGTTATCAATGTCGATGCCAGGGGAGGTAGAAGTTCCTTTGTTATGCGGCCACTTCTGCCATCAATCATGTTTCAGGATAATTATGAACAAAAAAAGTCAATCAGAAGAGGATCCAACTTGTTATATTTGCAAAGTACCTATTAAATTCTTGAAGGATTTGAAACTCACCGATCTGATGGAAGGCTTCAAAGAGCTTCCACATCAAAATCACTCATTTTCAAATGAGTTGCATAAATCTTTGTCCATTTCAACAGTTGGTCTTGAGGAATCCGAAACAATGTTACAAGAAACACCCGCGACAGAAGAAACTACCTCAAGGTTTTCGATATACAATCCTAAAATTGAATGTATCTGCAAGGCGGAGAATGCCAATTGTGATCAAACACAAAGAACTATAATCAAGGGAATTTTTACAATCAAATCTCCGGAAGTATACCTAAATCAAGAACATACTCCTCAAGAGGAAGAATTGAGAAAGAAAATAATTGACTATATCACAAACAAATTAGAACTACCATCTTCAAAACTTGGTGATTTAATTGCTTTTGACCAAGCGGAAGTAAGCGTAAATGGAAAAGATTGGGATCCAGCAATTGCATATTTATTTGAGAAATATTTTCTCCTTTATGACTATGAAACGCTAGTTGGTATGGTATCTTTAGAACAAGATTTAGCAACAGCGTATTTTGAGAACCGAGTTTTGACTCTAGGTTTGACAAAAGACAGTGTTCCTGAATTAATTATCAGATATCCTAGTGTAGTTATCAGTACAAAATGGAATTCGTTTTTTAATCAGATAATAAAGAAGGATATCCAAATAAAGAAAAATTTGTTCGAATTGACAGGAACTTGTTGGAATGAATTTAAAGACATCTTCAATATTCCCCAAAATTTATTGGAGTTTAATGATATGATATTGAATAGGAAGGAAGTTTCCGACGAATATCTTGCCAAAGCCTTACCTATTCCAGAAGACTTACCACTAAACTTGGTAGTTGCTATCCCTTTAATTAATAAAACGGGGATTTCCGATCAAGAATATCGTGATAATATTGTAGATATTTTCGATGCTATTCTCAGCGTGTTGAGACCTATTGAAAAACTTGGTGTGATTTGGATAGGAATAGATGGACAAAGGATGCCTGATAACAAAGGGTCTTTTACCGGATGGGTCGATGGCAATTGGAATGGCTGGAGAGAAATGATGAAAGATATTTCCATAGTTCCCAATACCTTCAAAAGTAACCTAGAAATATTGGAGATTGCTTTTAGAAAAGGTATGGAAAGTTGTCAATTTCTTGATCCCAAACAACATAGCAATAAAAAGCTTATTGTCATCAGTGGGAATGAATTTCCTAGGGATAAAGATTGTACTACCAATAAACAGCTTGTCAAACTTGTACATGATTTAAACAAAAAAATGTCAATCACATTGTTTGGAATAGGAACAACAACCAACAAAGCTATGGATATAGTCAATGAACTTTTAGTTGAGAATATGACGTTTGGAAACCACATTTTACGGTATAATTCATTCAAGCATTTGCATATGGAGTGTGGTGCTCAAATTCAAAACTGCTTCCAAAAGATTTGCCTTTCTGAATTGACTCTAGATATTAAATTATGTCAATATGGAGTTACTTTCAATGTGGGAGAAACTGAACATACAATTGAGAACAAAGAAACTGAGAGTATTTGCATAAAAGTGAAAGATTTGGTACCAAATTCAGTTAGAAAAATCCGTTTTACGTTGGATTGTAGGAAAGATAACGCTGTTGTAGACGATAGATTACCACTATTCAATTATAAGATTCAATGGATTGATGGGTCAACAAAACAACAAAATGTATATGCAACCGATGTCAATTCTCAACTGTTTTCTAACGGCTTTGAAGACGGCAGTTCAGATTTAGGGAAACTTGAAATGTCACCAAATCAAAAAGCAGAGTGATTCTTGATATTCCACCACCTGCGACAACATCAGTATCCGGCTAGAATAATTACTTCAGATTTTAAGCATAATTTTCTACAAAATTGCGAGACATGCGATTGCATTTAATTAGTTTTGTGTGGATATAATTAGGTAATGAATAAAATAATAATCTGCATGGTTAGCGATTCATCACTTTGATGTAAAACCATAACTGGTTATGCTTGCTACCAGAAAAAAGGTTCTATTAAACTTCTTCTCTTAATGTTCTAATGTTTTGAAATATTATATTATAACCAAAGAAAGAATAACCAGCACCATCCTTTGTTGTCACAAACTTGACATGTACTGCATGTTAAATGAATTTTTTTTGGTTGCAAATGTGATTATGTAATCCTGCATGTAAACTTAGCAGAGTATTTTGAAATCTCCTAATTAGGAAATCAAATTGCATTATTTAACCGGTACAATAAACTGTGTATACCAGAATACCAAGCATAAAATTTCACGAGGGTCTTCATTTCAATTTCTAAATTTATACCCTCTTTTCACTTTGAGGAGTGGAAAAATTTGATAATTTAGTGACTTAACCTTTATTCTTTTACCAACTGGTTCACCTTTTTTTCATTCACTAAAGCATCCATGTCAATCCAATTAAGTCATTTAGGATTCAGTTCAACCTTTCTAACCTTGTCCTTATTTGGTTGGGCCAACTGTGTAGTCTTTGGTGACCTTGTTAGTGACAACTTTAACATCGGGAATAATGATAATAGCAATAATGACGAAGAAGAAAGTGATATCAAGAGCACTAATTTAGATGTCGAGAACAAGTGCGGAGAATGTGAGAATGAGAACAATTCGGACAGGGTCCTGACTACCACAACGAAACCAACCAATAATGTCCACTCCATCTATTTGGTTACAGGAACTGGTCCAATTCCCCCAGAAGCTCAGACTACTTCTAGTACTACAAAAAAAAGCTCTTCAAGTGAATGCCTAGACTCATCTGCAGGTACCACAGTTGCTAACCAAGTTCCAACTGAATCTCCAATTTATACCCAGACTGCATATGAGACAACAACAAATATTGTTCAAAATACTGTACAAACAACTATTCAAACCATTGTTCAAGACACTGTTCAAGCTACTGTACAACCAACTACACAAATTACCATACAAACTGCTGCTGCTCAAGATAATGGTGCAGCTGACAGTGGTTCATTCAATCAGTGGGGTTTCACTGGTACGCAATCTATTTGGGAACCCCAAGGCACATTCAATCAATGGGGATTTACTGGAAGCCAATCAACCTGGAATACTGCAGCTGGTACTGGATCTTCAAATCCGAAAGCATCAACCTCGTGTTCTACTCAATCAGGTGAAGCTGCTAGAACAGCCAATGCAGCAGGATCTAACGCATTCTTAGACACTCACCATCTGTCCTGGAAAAAGAAGATATTAGTTGGAGGAATTATAGCAGCCTCTTTCTTTGCTAATATCGTCTAATATGTCAGAGTCAGAGTACATTTCTTCATTATGGGTCGTGTTCTTTATAGTTCATATATTTTTAGCGTATTTCGTCGTTTCTTTAGAATTTTGCGTCAGTGTCACATGACACAAAAAAATAATTTATAAAATAGTTCTGGAGATGACTCTTTGATCAGATCGAATTATATTTGTTAGCGGCAGGTAGCAGCATCAGGCAAAGTATGGAGGAAGAAATAACTAAAAAACAACCTGTCTCTTTTTCCGAGGCAGCAGCCAGACACCACGGTAAACATAAACGGGATCTGCTAGGCAGACGTCATAACGTCAAATCCTCAAAACACTCTCATAAACATAAGAACGATATGTCTGAGAAGACCCCAGTTCCAGAAAAGGGCAAGAAATTGAAAGACAAAGCAAAGAAACCACCAATACCGATCATAGAAATTCGACAGGAGTATCGTGAGCATGTCTCAGCACACCTTCAAAGCTTGCCTAAGTTTAAAACTCTAGATGAAACAGTATGGTCGACGATGCCAATATACGATAATCTCATTGATCAATATGTCAACAATAGTCTGGATTTCAAAGATAACCCTCGATTATCCAATCCAGTAGCCAGAACGCATTTAATACAAACGATGAGACATGTATATGGACGAAGAAGTATACTATTTTGTGTGGACGTTGAAGCGTGGGAACTTGACACGAATATTATCACTGAGATTGGAATTGCAATTTATGACCCACGCGAACAGCAGATGGCAATGATGCCAACTATACAACAAATCCATATTCGGATTAAAGAAAACTTACATAAGCTAAACGGGAAATTTGTACCTGATCATGCTAATAATTTCAATGGAGGTGTATCGTATATTATGACAAAGTATGAATCAGCATCCTTTATACAAAGTTTGATTGATTATTATTTTCACAAGCCAAAACAAGATGATATACCTTCATACTTGGTTGGCCATGACTTGTCAGGAGATATTAAGTGGTTGAATGCTTTGGGGGTCAAGCTTCCATCCGACTTTTTGAGATTAGATACGGCCCAACTTTTTAGATTCAGCATAGGCAAGAAAGGCATAAGTTTAAAGAATGCTCTAAATAGTGTTCAACTACCACATGCATTTTTACATAATGCTGGAAATGATGCATATTATACATTAGTATTGTCCATGACTTTATGTGATCCCCAATGCAGAGCTCGTTTTAAATTGGATAAAATGGAAACAGGGAACGAACAGGAAGCTGCTAAACAAGGAGAAAAACCAGAAGGAGAAAAAGACCAAGCTGAAGATGAAATACCGCCTAACCTGTCGCAAATAGGAGGAAATGATAATATTGAGATTGTTGAAATGAATGCTGAAACTAAAAAATCAGGAGCAGCGTCTAAAGAAGAAATTCGCAAGCAAAAAGCGGAAAAGAAAAAGAGGAAGATGGAAAAGATGTCCAATACAGCTGATTGCATTGAACTCTACACAGCTATTGATGCTTCATTAACAATTTTTAGGTATTGATTCGTTTGTCTATATAGATTAATAAAAACTATTCATTTGATCCATTATTGTCCTTTCAAAAGTTTGCGTTAGATTTAGAATTTTCAACAACAATCCAGTACATAAGCTCTTTACTTTTGAATCAATCATCATCTCCCAAGATGCATGTAACCTATCACGTATAAACAACAATTCCTGGTTGTGATTTAGAATTAAGTATCCATTATCTGATATATCGAATATTAAAAGTAATCCAGTCACAACACTTTCGATCACTTGAATTTCACTGAGCGAAACCTTGGCGATTATAATTTTGGCAAGGACCAAAAATTCTCTAATCATGTCATTCAACTGAATAGACGAAGGGTAGGCACAATGAATCAACAATGTCAATGTCTTTATATAGTGCGCAACAAACACAGGAGTGTAATGTCCAATGTCAATCCCTTCTGATTCATACCATATATTAAGCAAAGGAAAGAAAAAGTTCTTTCCTATTAAATGATAGAAATTTGAAATGGTTGGGGAAGCAGTAAGTGAACGATCAACATGCTCCCGTGTTAGTTTTGCAGATATCCTCACCAATTTCCCATTACCAAGTATAGAGTCTTGTGCTTTGGACACTTCCTCTTGCATCAATGTATCCTGTAGATCATGCTCTATTGTGTCGATGTATTTATTCCCGCCCATTTCCAAGTGGATATATTTTTGGTGTAACGCCGCTGGTAACATTTTAGTAGGAAACTTTGTTTGTTTAAATGAATTTGCAACTACATCATCGGTTAATCCTCTTAATTCTCGAGCTGCTAAGGATGTGGCAGATAAAATTACCATCCTCTGTTGTAAAGAATAGTCACCCGTTAAAAGCAATGAAAACATGTAGTAAGTGATATTGGGATTTGCCACAATCGTAGCAACCATGTTATTAAGCTTTAGATATTCGAAATCACTATCATTATAGTGGTTATTTAGTGCAATCAATTGCGATATTAAATCTTCCAGACAAAAGACTACTTCTGTACCAACATTTGCCTTTTGACGAAGAAGGGTTGGACCTTCAAGTAAAGCCACTCTTCTCATTTCATAAGCATTCTTATCTTTAGTATCAACAGTCAAATAAGTTAATAAATCCTTAATATATACAGGGGTTGGAATCTTCACCTTGGATGGTAACGTGGGATCATCCTCATCAATAGACTCGTCGTCAGAATCAATAGTCTGAATTTCAAGGTGCTGTCGAACTTCTTCAACATCTTCCACGTACAGATCTTTAAGCGTATCCCAAGGGTTCTCTATTGGTACAATCTTTAATGGCTGTTCAATAAGAGACAGATATGAATCCATGTCAGTAGTGAGTTTGAAGATCTTTTCCTCACCATTCAATTGACAAACATGGTCAGCTATTGTGACCCCTAATGCCTTAACATTATTTGAAAAGGACAGTAACCGATTGGTTATACCATTTAAGAAGACTGGATTCCGCAAAAGTTCTTTCAAAAATATGGAGTCTTTCTTTCTACTCAACATTTGTAATAGCATATGGGTTCTAGATTCTTGAATAGTTATGGGTTCCTTTTTCAACAAGTTTTCATCCCCCCAACTGGATAATACTTTGAGAATTAAAGAATCTAATTTGGATTCATCCCAAGCAGAAGGAAGCATCGAACATATCTTATTCATCAACTTATTCCCACAAGCAATAACACTTTCTATTATCGATTCATCAAAACAATCAGATGTGAACAGTGTGATATTAAATAACGCCAATAACTTTGTATCAGATGAACTTCCACGTAATACCGTTTTGTTTAGGTATAATAGGAACAATTTCTTAACACATTCGCGTTGTTGGAACTTTTTAAGACACTGGTATGAAGCTATAAAATAACCCCAACGGTCTTGCTGAAAATATTCCTCGAAAAATTGAATACAAGAGCCCTCTCCGAAGTTCAAAATTGAAATCATAAATACATTAATTTTTGGTATTTCCATATTCGCCTGATGGAGTGTCAACAAGGATTTACTCAAAAAATCAACATACTTGCTAGAAGATGTCAAATATTCATTATCGATTTGTAGATTATTCACTAATAAAACCTCGTTCACAACTGACAACAATCTTCCTTTGAACAATAATTTATCAATTTCTTTAATTTCCAATGATGTAGTTTGTTGGTTTACTAATCCAAGAATTAGTTGCTTGTTTACCACCTGTTCTAACAACTTCAAATATATATTCAATTCCTTCGATTTCTGCGGATGATCTTTGAGTGATGCTATTGTATTAATAAGATTACCGATGCCAACCAATGATTGAAATACCTTGATTAAATTCGATTGAATTTGTGGTTGCAAAGACATATAAATCTGAGGTATAGTGTAATTGAGCAACGCGCTTATAAAGGGAAAAGATATGCCCCGTTTTGATTGCTGAGCCCTAATTAATATATCATTGACCTGATCAACAGATGGGTAACTTTTTAGTACTTCAATATCCAGATTCATTAATTTGGAGTTAACCAAGCTAGTCCCTTCTTTTTCCAACATAAGACAAAGAAATCTTCATTTAACAGAGATCAAGGAACAGAAAAATTTAAAATTGAGTGATCACGTGCAAAAGACTTCAACAAGCATTAAACTCTTCTCAACACAATTCAATTATTCCGTAGTAAATATACCAAGGAAAATGTTACTCGGGAAAGCTTATGCATATTTTACACAGCTATTTAATTCTGGAATAAAGCAATCATACTCTAGGCGCGTTATCTGCCCAAAACCGTCACACCCAAGGCGTATTACACGATTACGTCCCAGAAGGACTCGATGCGACCACCTATTACGGCACATGGAAAAGTTTACAGCCATAGATGAACCACAGTTGGACCATGACAAAGTGGAATACCTTAAGAAACGATTTAGGTCAAATGATATAACTATAGATGAATATTTAAGGAGTGATCATTTCAAATTTAAAGAAGGATCCGAGATATCTTCACTAACTAAATTATCAGAGGCAATACACTTGGTCTATCCCCAAGAGAGATCTCTTGTATCAATAGATGTCGAAGCGTATGAGAGGAATCGTCGAAAGATAATGGAAATTGGTTTAGCAATACGAGACCCAACTATTCTGAAAGGATCAGTCGTTTCACAGATAAAAACCTTTCATATAGTAATCCTGGAATGTCTTTTTAAGAATAATAGGAGGCATGTTATTGGCAACAAGACTAATTTCATTGGAGGCACATCCTATGTGATGTCACTTAATCAGGCAGGTAATGTCTTGAATCAAGTTTTAGATAAGTACTTTAACTCGCAAGACGGAGTTTTCGTTGGTCATGCTGGTAAAGGTGATCTTCAGTATTTGCGCCAATTAGGTGTTGAAGTGAAACAAGAAATTCCTACAATTGACACAGAGAAACTTGCAATGTTGAGCAGACAATCTGGTTTCTCTTTAAAGTCCATTCTCAGGTTGCTTGATATACCGCATGCATTTCTTCATAATGGAGGAAATGATGCTTACTATACATTGCTAGCAGCAATTGCTTTTTGTGACCCAATGGTCAGACTCAATAGGAATTTAGATTTCTATTTACCATCTTCAATACCAAAGATTAAGAAGATGGAAGGTGATGGTGCAAAATTCGTTCATGTTATTGATGAAACCAAGTTTGTGAATAAAATCCTTCAGTAGAATATAAACTTGTGCTATTATAGTCATATATATATATATTTATACATTATCAAGTCCCCGGGGACCTATCATTTCTTTTTGCCGAAGTAAACCCTCATCACACACGCTCGCCTTATCAATGTACAACCCGTAATCAAAACAATTTAATTAATTTTTAATTTTAATAGATAAACAAACAATAAATATGCACATAATGTAATATTAATTATCACAAAATATATACTTCAATTTATTAACTATTCAGATATAATTTTCGACTTTGTACACTTGACAACACAACACTCGCTTCCATTTACTCTTTAATTTTCTTTTTCTTTCCGCTCATCATCTCCCTTTCTCCATCTATATCACATGATCGTATACCTTTAGTTTTTTATTTGTTGTTTTTCCCCCTTTTTCTTATTCTTGTGTTTTGTTTTTACATGTTGATGCCCTTGGTATTAAATTTTTAAGATTTTTAGTGTAATGAAAATTTCATTTTCCTTATGGTATGTATTTTCCGTGTTTGTATTTCTCTTTTTAAGAGATCTAAAATTATTTAATTATACGAGAATTCTTCAATTAGATCTTCCGAAAGTCAAAAAAAACTCTAAACCTTGTTTATTTCTTTCTTTAAATAGAAGATCTCAACGTTTGACAAAGTGATATCAACTTACCAAATACCATTTAACTCAGGAAATAGTTTGCTATACTTGATAGTTTCTATATTTTCATTTTTTTCTTGCATAGTTTTTAGCCATGTCTTCAGTTCCAAACGATGAAGTTGATGAACATTCACATTTGTTTCATTCGAATCGTCGTCCATCATTAACCTTTTTAGATACCCCCATTGGTTCCTTCAAAGGACCTAACTCACTTCACAATTTTGCTAGTTCATTTACAAGAGCACAGTCTTTTGCTGCATCCAAAATAGATAATGACATCCACAAACGAAGATCATTCTTCACTCAGGCTCTGGCCGAGGATGGGACTATTATTGATGATGAAACGTTTGATCCAGAGTTGATGGTACCTTCTGCTAAAGGAGAGAGATTAAGTATGGTCATTCATGATATTCAAAATAAGAACCAGTTGTTTGCAAACGAATCATACGATTCTCTCGCAAACGATGTATTCTATCTGGATGATATTATCAATGCATTATATGAATCAAGATCAAGAAGGAGTTCAGAATATGGTGCAGTTTCCGCTGCAATTCCAATACATCATAAGAAAATTCGTGGAGAACAATCATTCTCAAGTTTAAGGTCAGCTATTTCTATGGTTACAACCGCTTCACAAGCAACTCTAAAGAAAATAGAAGACAGCGATGGTAATATTGTTACTGTATTAGCTGGCCAATCAACTGCTCCTCAAACTATTTTCAATTCGATCAATGTTTTGATTGGAGTTGGATTATTAGCATTACCGGTTGGTATCATGAAAGCTGGCTGGGTCTGTGGTATCCCTATTTTGGTTGCGTGTGGTTTGTCAACATATTGGTCAGCATGTTTATTATCAAAAGCCATGGATACTGATCACACTATTATGACATATGCCGATTTAGGTTATGCTTCATATGGGTCAATAGCAAAATTAATGATCTCGTTACTTTTCTCCATTGATTTGCTTGGTGCTGGTGTTTCATTGATTGTGTTATTCAGTGATTCTTTATTTGCATTGCTTGGGGACGATATTGTTTGGACTAGAACAAGATTTAAGATAGTAAGTTTTATAGTTTTAACCCCTTTTAGTTTTGTTCCTTTACCAGTTTTGTCCATCATATCCTTATTTGGTATAATGTCAACAATTTCAATAACTATGCTAGTCATGATTTGTGGATTTTTGAAAACAACGTCACCAGGGTCATTGTTGCAAGTTATGCCAACTAATTTATGGCCAGAATCAACAATTGATCTTCTTTTGGCAATTGGTATTTTAATGGCACCATTTAGTGGCCATGCTATTTTTCCTAACCTAAAAAGTGATATGAGACATCCTTACAAGTTTAAAAAGACTTTAAGAATTACATATTTCATTACTTTACTTACAGACAGTTCTATGGGAATACTTGGATTCTTGATGTTTGGTGCGTATTGTAGTAATGAAATTACCAATACGTTATTAATGACTCCTGGATATCCATCTTTCATTTATCCGTTGATCAGTGGATTAATTTGTTTGGTTCCTTTGGCCAAAACTCCTTTGAATGCAAAACCCATCATTTCAACATTAGATGTATTCTTGGGAGTAGATAAAATTCCAACTAATAATTTCAGAAAGGTTTACAACAACGCTGCCAAATTAATCAATAGAATCGGGGTAAATTTAGTATTTGTTCTTTTAGCAATCGTATTCCCAGAATTTGATAAGATCATTGGAATGTTGGGGGCTTCTATTTGTTTTATCATCTGTTTAATCTTACCTTGTTTGTTCTATCTCCGTTTGTGTGGACCTAAGATTCCTGGATGGGAAAGAGTACTTGTGTATTTTGCAATTGTTGTGTCGTCAATCTTGGGTGTTGTTGCTACTTGGGCAGTTATTACCAATTGATGCATTGAAAATTGGATCATTCGATTTGTCGATTTGTATATTCTTAAATAGAGAACACTATATTTTATGTGAATTTTTGTGCAGGTGTATATAAAGTAAACGATTGTTGTATTGAGAGCTAGATATTTGCATCCAATTTAAGTTGAGCGGAAAAACTTTCCTAATTGGTCAAAACGCGCGAAGCGATCCTCTTGCTGTTGTTGATAAGGCTTACTAATTGTCCCGTATGCGGCATACCGTGAACGTTACTAGAGGTGTGTGTACACTTTTAGAGATTGTCGGTTCTCCAGAAACAAGAAATATTCATTAGAGCTAAGTACGCCATTAGAACAAAGTTATAGTAAAACAAGATGTACGTTCCAAAGCATTATTCCGAAGAAGAATGGGAACAAACTGAATACTTGATCAAGAATTATCCGTTAGCTACGTTGGTGACAACCTCAGAAACAGGGGAGATCTTTGCAAATCATATTCCTTTCTTCTTGAAAGAAGACAAAGAAACTGGAAAGAAGTTCTTGATTGCTCATGTCGCAAAGTCTAACCCACAGGTTCCTTCTTTGATTTCTAATGGAAGGGTGTTAGTCATTTTTCAAAGTGGTGACTCATATATTTCTCCTAGTTATTATCCAGGTAAATCAGAAACTCAGAAATACGTTCCTACTTGGGATTTTGCATCAGCTCATCTCTATGGCCCTTCAAGAATAATTGACGACTTTGACTTTGTGAGAGACCAAATTATTAGATTAACAGATCAAAATGAGCAAGGAAGATCGCACCCCTGGAAAGTTTCTGATGCTCCAGAAGGGTACTTGAAATTAATGCAAAAGGCTATCACCGGTCTCGAAATAGAAATCGTTGATAGTCAATGCAAGTATAAATTTGAACAGAAAATGTCAAAGAGGGATTCACAGGGTGTCATTGAAGGCTTGGAAAAGGACGGCTTACACGAGATTTCGCAGTTGACAAGAGAAGCACGGTTAAGAGTGGAAGAAAAGACCAAAGCTGCCTGATATCATACAAGAGTTCGTTATATTTGGCTTCTTGCGTTGATTACTTCTTATAGAGATGATCGATGATTATACACTTTTTTTCAAGTTTCGTAAGCTATTTACATGTCAGAGAACACATTGAATTCTTTTTATTCTTGCTAATAATACAGATATCAAGAAAAATTGATCGGTTTAACAATTAAAGAATACTTATAATCTTAAGTATTTTCCAAGTTCTAATATGGCGTGAATCTTGCACCACCTCTGAAACCACCTCTACCTCTACCCCTACCTCTTGGTCCACCTCTAAATGATCCTCTACCACCTCTTCCTCCTCTTCCACCTCTAAAGCCCCCACGATTAATGCTGATACCCGGTATATTAGTTCTTTTGGCACTAACTTTAAGTTGACGATCTCTGAACATTGAACCATCAAGAGTAGCCACTGCTTTATCAACTGAATCCGCATCAGCAAATTCTAAATAAGCAAATCCTTTAGGTTGTCCAGTAAACTTATTCATCAAGATAGTAACTCTGTTAACAACACCTGCACTTGAAAAATGTTGTTGAACTTCCAATGGAGTAGATGCATAATCAACATTTCCGATATAAATAGATCTAGAATCAACATCTCTCTTCTCTTCATCAGTTGGATGCGAAATATCTGCTCCAGCAGTTTCCTGACTTAGCTGAGCATTGAGCTCTCTTAAACGTTCTGCTTCCCTTTCCATTTCTTGCATTCTAGCATCCATTTCATCTTCACCATTGACTATGATACTAACATTTGAATCTGGAGAAGGGTGCTCCTCAGGCTGTGTTCCTTCCATTTGATCAAATTGGGGTATCTGCTGTTGATCTTCAATTGGGACTTGGTCCGACATCTCTATTAACACTTTTGTTACGTGAATGGTTGAATGTCAATCGTGAGGCAGTATTTCATTAATTTTCATTCAATGCAATCTTGAAGGGGAGTGAAGGGCCAGAGCCAAGAGAAAAAAAAATCGAGAAACCCTTTAAGGAGTTACCCGCACTCAAAAGGAAAACCACGCACACACAAACGCTTACCCAAATTCTACATTCTGCAAAAAGTCTTCATTAAAAAGTCAATCATTGATTAAACTATCTATAATTAATATACAGAGTATCCAGGAATATTCCTATCTCTATTTGTCGGAGCTTTGATACTTCTATTCATAGTTGAAGCGCTGCTCTTTTTAGAATGACCAAATGAATTATTGGTTGCCCCGTAATCTTTTCGAATTACTCTCTTCTTCTTTTTGACATAAGAAGGTAACAATGGTTCACTATCAGCCCTATAGCCATCAACATCAGTTTCATAGCCCACATCATAAGTATAAAAGTCATTATCGTCATCCGTCAAGACACTCATAAATCCAGAATCTGGTCTTGGGAACATATCTGAATCAATGTCCTTATTCTTTCGTTTAATTCCTCCTAAACAAAAGACGAAAATTAACATCACACCGCCAAAGAGAATTAATCCAAGTATGACACCAACACCAACACTAATAAACCCAAGATGGATATGAGGAAACTGATCGCCGCCCTTTGAACCACTTATCCAGTCCAAATTCAATGGTTTCTCAATTAAAAAGACACATGAAAGATTCTCTGTATTATTATCGCCTTTATACATCGAGGTACATCCATGCGATGTGAGTTTTACCTGTTGATCTTGATTATATGATTCCATTGATACTTCATTTTCATTAATTTTGAGATATTGTAAAAATGTATTTCGAGATTGAGGAACATGCCTACATATTAATCCTGCATCTGTCAAATTAGTTCTTATAATTGTATCATTAGTTTTACCATGATCATAGTCCTCTCCATTGATACAATTTAATATTTTGACAAGATCCTCATTTGGAATCATATGAAACTCGATAAATCGCAAAAGATCCTTGAAGGATGTAGTAATATTAAGATCTTTCAATGATTCTGGAGTAGGTATCAATAAGGAATATGCCAGTTTCTGCTCTGATCCATCAAGTCCCAAAGCATGTCTAATTTTTGGAAATAATTTCAACAATTCACTAAATGAATAATCAGGAAAATTGGAATCTAGAGTAGCTCCGAGTAATCCTTCGAATGGGACTGTAAATGTATCTGGAAGTAAAAGCTCATTTATAACATGTATAACCCCTTGACTGAAGAATACATCTGAATTTAATGGGATAGGAATCTCAGTATTATTGTATTTCAAGATGTTCACAGTATCATTTCCCAGTGACGCGCTTTTAACTATAACATTCACTCCATTTAAATTCTTTAGAATGACCTCGTTTTTCTTTTCATGTAAACCAAAGTTGGAATAAAGATCATCATCAAGAAAATTTGCCCTCAATACTCTTTCAAACAAAGCAGGAGTTGCTTCTAAATAATTCAAGACTAATCCAAGTTCACCCCAAACTCCTGGAGCGGTATTCGTCAGTAATGTACCCGTTTCTTTATAACCACAAGGCAAGAAAACAGTATAGCCGGCTTCATTATCTTCCAACGACATTAAATTATATTGTGAAAGATATGCCAAGGTTTTGAGACAACCTTGCTCATCGATTGCAACTTGCTCCCCGTGTCGATGGATAGATCCACTTGATATCAAATCCCCTAATGCATGCTTGAAATTGGAGGGCGGAGAGATTTCTCCATCACCTATATAGAGTAACGTTCCATTCCCTATAAATATAGGACCCTCTATTATGTTTGTATCATCATTAATTGTAGTTTTAGTAATTCCTTCGGAAACTGAACTAGAGAGTTTCAATTTAAAACAACCACCTAATTTTTTCTTTGAACAAAGCTTTGAGGTATATAATTCATGGACATGGTCTCCGTAAGGAGCTGGCACAGGTTCATTTGCAAATTGGTATAACAATTCTTGTTTGGAACTAAACTTGAGGGCGCTGCGTATAGATTCAATTTCTTCTTCATCTTCGCTTTCATCATCATCGTCAATATCATCTCTCAGCGCCACGTTAATGAATAATGTTTGGTTATCCAGGGATCCATCAACGAGATAGTCGAGTGATCTAAAATCTAATTCTTTGACAAAGTTACTGAAATGCATAGCGAAAAGAGCTTTACGCGGAATCATTTCGACAGGTCCAATATTTAAATCACTAAAGAATGATCCAGGTTGGGTGTCGAATATATGAATTGCACCATTAGATAATACCTTAGTGTTGCTGCTTGTTATATGCTTATCAAGCACGATATGCGTTGAGTTTTTTAGATTAACTGACAATTTGTTTCCAGCCTTTGTTTCAATGGTTGAACTTGTTCCATTTACACCTGCAATTAGGTTCCTAACCAATAAATTATCCATCAACTTCACAATATCATATTTTATTTCTGTCTCGGCCGCTTCCGTAGTGAGATAGTTGGGAGTGTCATCATCATAATAATTTGCTAAATAATACTTTCTCTGTAATTCAGACAAGCTTTTCTCTATAAATGCATCAGATGGAATAAAAAGAGTCTGGTAGTCAGAAAGATATTCCTCGCAAGATCGTGGCAAAGGAGGTCGCTTAGGTTTACTAGTATCATTATTCTTTTTATTCTTCTTTTTCTTGTCTCCTTTCAAATTGTTATTGGCAAAACTTTTGCTTCTCGTACTTGCATCGCTCGCGAATATATCTGAATCATCGTGATCATCATCTTCAAATAACAGTTTAAACATTTTCTTAATAAAAGATATATCAGAATCTTCACCACTTAACAAAATATCACATAAACTAGGTTTCACGGGTAACATCTTATCAATCCCCTGTATGAAAGAGTGTTGATGTTTTGCATAAAGATCCCCATCAACAATATGTGCAACTTCATCAACAACATACTCAAAAGTTTCAAAATCAGGCGTGATGCTAATAGGATAAGGTTTGCCATTAAGTTTCAACAATGTATCAAAAATTACTTGCTCTTTACTTAGAAGTCCAATTCTAAACTTTTGATTGACGACATATCTCAATAATTCATTGGCAGTTATTTCAATTTCAGATTGTACGAATGCCAGATTTATTGGTGCTAGCAAAGTAACGTTATTTAATGAATTCAATATTGGTATCATACCTTGTCTTTGAAGGTGTCGCAAAAAGTATGAATATTGTGGACTTGAAGATAAAATGTCAACAATAGTGGAAGGAGTTGGCGTAGGATTATCAGAAGGGGCGGAATTAATGGTAGTAGTAGTGGTAATAGCAGCAGTGTTGCTACTACTAGTAGCGGTTGTGGTAATAGTAGCACCAGGAACACTTGGTTCTTGAGATATTGCCTTGACCAGCAAAAGCAATATCCATATTACGGATCTCCATAACATCTGTCTACCTTGTATTTAAACAACAAAATGAAATTTATAAAAACCAACTACACCTTTGCGTTTTATATATTTACTTTACTTTATTTAGGTTTGTTTATTATATGTTGCGTGTTGTCAAATTAATTTAACTTCATGAATTGCCCTCGTGTGCTTTCTCTCTATTTAAAAGTTCCACAAAAAACTCAACAATCGCTACCATATGCAAAGGTAGAGTAAATTAGAACAGAAAAATCTTAAATCACGTGACATTTTTTTGAACTCAATCAATCTTACTTCAGAGAGTTCATCTTTTGTGACTCTTTTGTTTATTCCTTCATAGTAATAAGCAAAGCCACTTGAATTTACAGAGCTTTTTTGTTATGTTGATGTAATTATCACCATCTTCTAAGATAGTATGACTGATCCTGATGAGTATCTGCGTCTGGGATTAACGTTCCCACCTGTAACGCCGTTGTCAAGTGCAGGTTTAGGCTTAACCAGACGAATGAGCATGCAAGAAAGTCAATTACAAAGAAGAAGAACCATTGAAAGTGAACTTGCTGATGTGTATGCTGAAAATGTTGTACAAGCATTACCTGAAGGGTTCAATATCAAAGAATTTAAAGAAATACCCATAGTAATAAAAACAAGAAAATACATTCCAATTATTTTTAACATTATTCATGGCTCCATATGGGGTGTATTAGTTAGAAAAGGATTAACTGATTTAACTACATATAATGGCTCATATCTTTCGGGTGTAGTATGGGCAAATTTCACTGCTTGTGTAGTTATGGGAATAGCAGTTGACGGTGATGAGTTATGGATTCATTTATTAGAGAAATACCCTTCGCTTTATCCAAACAAGGGTAGCATACCTGTTTATATGGGAATCACCACTGGATTCTGTGGAACGGTTCTGTCATTCTCCTCAGTTATGTTAGAAGCATTTAACAAGGCTGCTGATACTTCAATTGGGGTGCATTATCATTATCGTAATCCTGGTTATGGTATAATGGAATTTCTTGCCGTGATGTTGGCTCAATTTGGGTTGTCCATCATGGGATTTCACATGGGTAAACATGCACTGGCAATGGTTGATAGACATATAACTCCACTTTCTGGAAGTCAATACAAAACTTTAGAACGTATTTCCATTAGTATTGGATGTGCTCTTGTGATTATTACATGTGTATTGTTAGGAATTAAAAGTGAAGGTTCATGGAGAAGTTGGACATTTTCCATGTTGTTTGCGCCGTTTGGGGCATTATTGAGGTACTATTTATCAAAGTATTTGAACTCAAAAGTCAGCAACTTCCCATTAGGGACATTCACAGCCAATGTTTTTGGAAGTTTATTATTGGCTATATTTAACCTTTTAGGAAGAGGTAAATTACCTAATAACGGTAGAATCGTTACTAGCATTATTGGATGTCATATATTAATTGGATTAGAGGATGGGTTTTGTGGTGCGTTGACTACAGTTAGTACCTTCGTTGTTGAGTTGTTTGGGTTGAAAACTTTTGATGGATACAGATATGGTATTGCTTCGATTATGATAAGTTTTATAATGACGTTATTGACTTTGGGTGCTTATAATTGGTCAGTTGGTCTAACTGATCCTTATTGTTCATTTTGAGAGCATTAGATATTTACTTATTTAGTAGATAAAAATTGCTCTCCATATGATTTATAATACATATTACTAATCTATATAGTTTCAATGGATGGAGATTGTAGTGTGTGATTGAAAATCAACCAAATTAGCTCTTTTTACATTGTCTTTAAGGTAAGATAAATTTGCTCAATTAAACATATTCACGTGAGTTACATCTAATGCATAAATTATTTATATGTCACTTTATGCGCAAATATAATAATACATTTGTGATTATGTGAATTTATGTAGAGAACAAAAAGAAAATCGCAGTGACAAGATTAGCGGGATTTTTTCTCTTTACGACTTTCTCTGTTTCGTAAATGCAGTAAGGTTTAGATTTTGTACTATTAGTACACACAGTTTATATTGTTCCTTTTTAATCGGCTTTACCAATTCATTTTCCAGTTCCCCTTGTATTGCCAATGCCTATGAGAAAAGAAAATTTTTTTCTTCTCTTAAACTTTGTATTGCCGCTCTCACCAAACCAAATTAGAGTGTACCAATTGAGCAAATTTTAAACACCATTTTGAGACTCATTCAATTTGCTCAATAATACAATCTCTTTATCTTATTCATCATCATCATTATCAACGTTTTCATTATATTTACACAACACAATATTATGTCATATTCATTATTTATATACCTCGCTTCATTCGCTCCCTTTCTTTCTTTCTTACTCTTTTTTAATAAACCAAATATAACGGAGTTTTTATATTCTTTAGACATATTGCAATATAAAACCAATTAGATTTTTTTTTGTATTGTATACCTGCATCAACCAATAATTATACACAATGGATAAACGAAGCGTTATATATGAAGGATTGGATTGTCTCGCAGATGCCATGTCACCTGACTACAAGGCACTTGGTTCTCAGCTGCAGGCTGCAGTTCCTTGGGCTGCTCAAGCAAAATATGCTGAATATACCGTATACTTTGGTGTTGCAACCATTTTTGTTGCCCTAATAAAGCATTTATATTATAGATTTAGAGATTACAGCTATAAGAAGAAACAAAGTTCCAACTTTGCAACTTCATTCGTTGATGTTTTTATTTCCTATTGTCGATTTATTGGCTATAAACAAGTTCCACCAAAAGTTCGTTTGTTTACATCATTACCAAATTCGGTGGGAGGATCATTATATGTTTCTTTTACTTCATTATACCTATTATGTTATTGCCTAGTACCACACTTTTGGTATCGTGAATGTCGTGGCTTTGGATCACCTCCATTAGCAGTCAGAGCAGGGTTGATGGCTACTGCATTAACTCCTTTCATTTATGTCTTGGCTGGTAAATCAAATGCAATTACATTATTAACTGGTATAAGCTACGAAAAATTAAATGTATATCATCAATTTGTTGGAGTTGCAGCGTTTATTTTGTCAGTGATCCACACTATCCCTTTTTTGTACCAAGATCTTAAAGAAGGCGGAAATAGCAACTTGCTTATAAAATTTCAACATCAATTTGAATATTATTCTGGTATTCCTCCGTTGATTTTCCTCGGTTTATTAAGTATTTTATCTAAAGCTTGGGTGAGAAAACATGTTTATGAAGTATTCTTACATTCTCATTGGTTGTTTGGTATTGCTTATTTCGGTACTTTGATCTGGCATATCAATAAAACCTTAGGTGCTGACAATTACATGTGGGGAGCTTTAGCATTTTGGTCCAGTCAAATCTTATATCGTATCTTGATGAAAACATGTTTCAAGCCAACTTCAATGTTTTTACGTTCAAGAGATGCCGTTCTTTCCAAACTTGGGGAAAATGTTTATGAAATCACCATTTCAAACACAAAGGGTTATACTTGGAGTCCTGGTCAACATTGCTTCTTAAGATTTGCAGGTGCT
Organism: Hemisphaericaspora nanyangensis; assembly: GCA_030557635.1. Lineage (NCBI taxonomy): Eukaryota > Fungi > Ascomycota > Pichiomycetes > Serinales > Debaryomycetaceae > Hemisphaericaspora > Hemisphaericaspora nanyangensis. The sequence goes on along the minus strand of JAKTPO010000037.1, from coordinate 36,208 downwards.
AGAATACTTGATAATCATCCATTCTCAATTGCATCTATGAGTGAAGGTGGATCAAGTTCAGAAATGAAATTCATTATCATCCCACAAAAAGGGTTAACTAGAGCTCATTATCTTGAATTAGATGAACATATTTCTACAAAGAAGAAAGTTTTCATTGATGGTCCATATGGAGGTACATTTAGAGATGTCACTGGTTTTGAAAGAGTTATCTTAATTGCCTCTGGTAGTGGTGTCACCGCAACAATCCCATTCTTAACCTACTTGGCCCGCCATTTAAATAGCAAAACTGGTGTTACTAAATTTATTAATTTTATTTGGATTGTTAGAAAAGCTGAACATGTTGATTGGATTAGAGATGAGCTACTTGAAAGTCAGAAGCTTGCAGGTGAATCAATCAATATTCAAATCTACGTTAGTGAGGATGCATCAGCTGAAAAGATCGACGCCAATATATTGGAAAAGCCTTCCTCTGATGCGTCAAGTGATGATCCAAATAGTACTGTTGATTCAGTCGACGACTTTTCCATAACTTATAAGAAACCTTGTATCCCACAAGTAATCAAAAGTTTAGGCCACACATTGTCAAGAAGAAATATTTTCATTTCTTCAGGTAGCGACTCTATGAAACAAGAGGTTAGTTCTTCAGTTTCAAAATTGCAATCTTTGGTTTTCAACAATGATATTCTCGCTTCTAATGTTGAAGAAATTTACTTGCATACAGAATCCTTTGGCTGGTAATTGTACAACATGTATATTATTAGCTCTTTAATTTATTTATAATTGATAATAATAATAATAATAATAATAATAATAATAATAATAATAATAATAACTATTATTTACAAATTTGGATCCAAGAATCTAAATTCAAATTCTTTAAAATTGTAGAAAATCCCTTTGTATCTTTGAAACCACAGTATTTTTTGTATATCTTGTCTGATAGATTCTTATTAGTATTCTTATCTCCCTTGGGATATTCAACATGAAAAACAGGTTTCTTATTCTTTATAAACACTTGGTACATTTCACATTCAGAATACTCTCCACATTGTTCTTGTATACAAAACTCAACATCCTTTAAAACTTTCTTTGCAATTTGTCCTCCGTTTTTCAAACCAATAGCAAGCCCATATTTATGAGCAACACCCGAGAGGAACTTGACGTATTCAATCGCATCTTGTTTGGTTAATTTGAACCCCGTATTGTTTTCATACCCATTTATGTTATCCGGATCAATCGCATCGCAATTCTTATCTTTGGCTAATTTAATCCTTCTTTCCATTATTTTCCTTACATTCTTAGATCTTATATCCACCCACTTTTCTCCTGGCCATCCATCCATATTTTTACCTATATCAGCTTTGGCAAATTCGGATTTATCGGGTCTCCAAATCTCATAGCTACCAGCTGAGAAATAACAAATAACCCGTTTGTTCTGCTTATGGAGATTCGAGATAGAGCTCTTGGAGTTTTCAACTAAGTCAATGGAATAGACATTGATAGATTTAGAAATTTGGCTTAAAGGGTTGGAGAGTTTATAATCCCAAGTATCACCGATTTTTGGTTTCCAACTAAGCTGTTTATGTTGCAATGATAAATCAAAACCTAGACATATTTGCCACAATGCAATTAAAAGACTGTAACGACATATAATATTTGTACTTGACGAAATCATGGAGTTATCGTGAAAAATGGATTAGATCCTGGGGAATTTGTGTTAACTTCTTCGCTTGGGCTTTAACACGCATGGTCCCCCAATTTAGTGTGGTTGATCCCCCACAGCTTTCTTTATTTTTTAATTTTTTAAACCTTTGTCTATTTTTGGTTAAATGTAACGCTACTACGGCAAAAATGAAATTGTTCCTGTGAAGGTGGTTATTTGCAATTATCATGCGGGGGGTATGGCGGGGGACTAAAAAATAACTGGAAGAACTTTATTTTCAAAGAAGTAGTGTTTTTAAAAGTTCGTAATCATATCTTCATAATAATGCAATGGACGAGTCTTGTTGATCAAACTAACCAAAGAAGAACAGATGTACTCTTCCTTGTTATTTAAGAATTTGCAGTTTATTTGCTTTGCATGTTACATGAATTTACAGCTTAGGTGTTCTTGTGGTAGTTTTGAATATTGTAGAATATTGAGCACAAGATATTTTAGATTTGCTTTTTTCTTTTAACCAATCAGTTAGCTTATTCTTATCATTTATCATATTATATTTTGTTTCTTCAGGAGAAAGTATTATTATAGTACTTTCAATCTCCATCAGAGAAGTCGGTTATTAGGGCTTAATGAGTTGTACAAATTATAATGCAAGCGTGAATAACTTGTAAGGCGAAACGATGAGAAAGGGTACCTAAAAGAACGAATAGCAACCAAGCAAAATAGTTTTTCCGGAGAATCTAATAAAAAAAGAAATACTCTGGAATAACTTTATTCATGACATCATCTGAATCATCTATGCAGTGAGGACGTCACGGTTTAGTTGAAATATCTCTCATGTCGAATTCTAACGCTAAACTTGTAATGAATAAGAACGTTTGGTAACTTTATTCGTATTTTGCTTTCCAAGTCTTTGCATGAATTTTTAATTTGGTGGAGGAACGATAGTAAAAACGTACAGAGCCAGAATTTTTTAGTGGAAAGTTGATCCCGTCTTTTCGCTTTTGTGAAAGCAAGTTTTTCCACGTAAAGCAATGGGGTAAATGGAACAATAGAAATTCAAAACAAAGAGTTGAGGAGTAATAAATGAAAGATACAAAATTCCAATCGATTATGAGGCTTCAAAAATCTCTATCGTAAAAACAATCTGTAAAATATTTTTAATGGGATTTTGGGTGGTACAATTCAGATATTTTTTAAGTTTTATAATAAATCGGATTATTTAGAGAAAATTAATCCTTCGAACGGCAAACTGTAAGAAATTTCTCCGCACACTGTTACGCAGCGAATGCTAGCCATAAGTTTGCTTTTTATTTATGGTTTTGTGTACTGGGGAAAATTTCTTTTAATAATGCTTCATTGGTCAAAATGAGCACAAGACATAATATTAATAATTTAAATCTTAGCTATCCTTACCTGGGGTTGCACTTCTTGAATAATTACGAAGCTTTTCAAGTAAATGCATTGGACCAGTCGTAAGCAAACAAAATGTCACAACCTCCACAACTCGAATGTAAACAAAGAATAAACGAAAAAACATGAAGATCTTCTGCAAGTAAAAAAAAAAAGAAAATCCGAAACTGGAATCAAAACTTTATTTTTTACCTTCTCGCGGAACAATTTTTCTCATCGTAATGTCTTCAGAAATCGTTGCTTTACCACATAATGAATTACAATTCAAATTCAAAATCAAACTCGCAATCGTGTTCGTAATTAAATAATCATAGAGTAATGCTGAAATCTACATAATGTGGAGTACTTCAACTTGATATCTACATAATGTGGAGTACTTATCTTGAATCTTGTTCGTATTGTTTGATACGGGACCCCAATGTCATCGGATTTTTTTTCGGAAATTTTCCAATATTTTTCATACCCCCACCAAAAAATTTTTTACCTCTCGGAAAAAATATTCTAGTGGAAAATTGGAAAATTTATCGTTTCTAAAAGAACTTTGCTTGTGGTTACATTAAATACGTAGGCATAGTAAGATGGGTTTGTACAAACAAGATCTGCATTCAAGATTACTCTAGAAACAAAACCCTTGACAACCAAGCTGAAGTTGATCATCGACTACGTTGAATTTGATCATCGACTAAGTTGAGGTTGATCATGCAGAATTTAAATGTTTTGGTTTCACAAAACTTAATATTTGCATGCAGCACAATTTTTGAATTGTGGATAAATTGATTTTCTCCGAATTTATCTTTTGATGGACGGAAGACAATAGAAATTTCTCCGACAAATCCCCCAAAAAATATCTTTAACCTGTAAAACGTTGAAGAAAAATTTTTCCATGTCTCACAAAAACGCAACCAAAAATATGATCATTTTTCCTTTTGCAGCCTGGGATATTAATGAGAGAGCCAAAACTCAAAAGTATAAATAGAGATGATTTTCCCTACTTGTCTTCTCCTGGTTTAATATTTTAATCATTACATATTCAAAACCAACATGGGTTTAGAAGATAGCAAATTTTTACAAAAGTTTATTAATTTCGGAGAGAAGAAAGCTGGTTCCACTACCAGAAGTATCTTGATTGGTTTATTCGCTGCATTTGGTGGTTTCTTGTTTGGATATGACACTGGTACCATTTCTGGTATCTTAGCGATGGATTTCGTTAAACATCAATTTCCAGCAAGTCGTCATTCAGCTAATCCAAACTTCAGTTCTAGTGAAAGTTCCCTTATCGTTTCTATTTTGTCGGTTGGTACTTTCGTTGGTTCTTTATCTTCTCCACTCCTTTCTGATAGAATCGGTCGTAGATGGACCTTGATTATCTCGACTTTAGGTGTTTTCAATCTTGGTGTTTTATTACAAACAATCGCTACTACCATCCCATTGCTTGTTGTTGGTAGATGCATTGCTGGTTTAGGTGTCGGATTGATGTCAGCTGTCCTTCCATTGTATATTGCAGAAACCACACCTAAGTGGATTAGAGGTGCTGTTGTTTCTTCATACCAACTTGCTATTACTATCGGTTTATTTATCGCTGCGTGTGTTAACAAGGGTGTGTCTGGAAGAAATGATTCTGGTTCTTACAGAATTCCAATTGCTTTACAATTTTTATGGGCATTAATCTTAGGTATTGGTATGATCTTATTGCCAGAAACTCCTAGATTTTGGGTCTCTAAATCTAAGGAAGATGAAGCCAAGAACTCCTTAAGAAGATTAAGAAAAATTCCAGTTGACCATCCTGATTTAGTTGAAGAATACGAAGATATTAAAGCTAACTTTGAATATGAATCTCAATTCGGTAATGTCAGCTGGGCTCAAGTGTTCAAAAACGTTAATAAGCAACACAAGAGATTGTTTATGGGTGTCACAATTCAAGCTTTACAACAGTTAACTGGTATCAACTTCATCTTTTACTACGGTACTGAATTCTTCTTAAGATCAGGTATCAAGAACCCATTCCTTATCCAGTTGGCTACTAACATTGTCAATGTCGGGATGACTATCCCCGGTATTGCTATGATTGAGTTGTTAGGTAGAAGAAAATTATTATTGGGTGGTTCTGTTATCATGGCTGTTTCTCAATTAATTGTTGCTGTTGTTGGTGTTACTACGGATTCTCAAGCTGCTAATCAATGTTTGGTTGCTTTCACTTGTATCTTCATCGCAGGTTTCGCTGCTAGTTGGGGTCCATTATGTTGGGCTGTTGTTGCTGAATCATTTGCACTTAACGTCAGACAAAAATCCATTGCCCTCTGTACTGCCTCCAACTGGTTGTGGAACTTTGGTATTGGATACGCTACTCCGTACATGGTCGACTCTGGTCCAGGAAATGCTAATTTAGGTTCTAAAGTGTTCTTCATTTGGGGAGGTTGCAATGTTATTGGTTTCCTTTTCGTGTATTTCTTCGTATATGAAACTAAGGGATTGACTTTAGAACAAGTTGACGAATTGTACTTGAAAGTTGACAATGCATGGCAATCTCCTGGTTTCATTCCTTCCGAACATGCATTCAGAGAAGAAACTGCCCACTTCAGTACTGATAATTCAAAAATTGAAGTTTCAGAATCTGCTTAGAACCTTCGATAATATTTTTAGTTCAATTAGTTCTTTGTTTTAGTTAATAATTATGTTATAACGAAAGTGTATTTATCCGTTAACAATTCTAGTAGAGACTTTCTAAACCTCCCGTTTTAGTAGTAACACACAACATTTGGGTGCAGAGATTTGAGAAAATCAAAGCGGCAAAGGCAGGTCAGGACTTCGCAAAATATAATCGCAATAATGAAGACAGTGATCAAGGAGAATCCAAGAAGTTACTAAATTTAGTGATGAACCTTGAGGGTGCTTTAAATGATTTGATAGACGCGTATTTATTTCACTATTACAGAGTTTTTCAGATAAAATCACTTAGAATATGATAACAAAACAAATCACGAAAGAGATTGAGTATCCAGGAATTGTCCCGAACAATACTTCTCTAGAAATCTTTAGGAACTATCAAATCTGCGTTGTGCTTCGGACCAATTAATAACATTCCAGATTGCTTCGAAATAGTCAGCTTTCTCATTTTGATACTGTAAATAGTAAGCATGTTCCCAAGCGTCAATTGCGACTAGAGGAACCATGGGGTTAAATACAGATTCCTGATTGGAGGTAGTGATAACATCGAGCTTTCCTCCGTTACTTAAATTCTTCACAATAAACGCCCAACCAGAACCTTGGATGCTCAGCAACTTCTCATTGGTCAACTTAATCAACTCATCAAACCCTCCGTATTGTCTAGAAACAAGTTTGGCAAAATTTGAGTTCAAGTCAGGGAATGCTCCTCCCCCTTCTGAAACCGGAGATAGGTTCTTCCAGAATAAGGAATGATTAATATTACCACCTCCGTTAAAGGCGATAGCTCTTTGTAACTCTACCACGGATTTGACATCTCCAATGCTTTCAGCCTGAACTAGGTTATCAACTGCTGTATTGTAATTGTTCACATACGCTTGGTGATGATGGTGATAATGCAACTCCATTATCTCCTTGGAAACAAATGGTTCCAATGCATCTAATTCATAGTCTAATTTCGGTAATTGAATCTTTTCAACCTTAAGTGGAACCTTTTTACAAAGAACTGGAACTGATAATTGTAAGCAAGACAAGAAAAGGTAAAGGATATTGTAACTAAGCATATTGTTAGTTTATAACGAAACATATACTAGGCTGTTTTTTTTGCCGTATATTGTTTGCTTAAATACCCAAGAATCAAGGCATATCAAAAAACTTAATTTGGAAACAGTTAGAGCATCTGTAGTAACTTGGTATAAGCTTCCACTTACTCCATGCTTGCGCTTACTGCAATAATCTATTGTATAGTTTTAAAACTCTTGCTTTATTTCCATTCAGAAGTAGGAATAAGAGTAATTATATAACAGGTGATGGTAAATTTTAAAGAAACAAGATTAGCGCTTAATATAGAATTATCAAGGATTTTAGACACCATCAATGTATATTTAAAATTCTCGAATAAATAAATCCTGGGGTTGTAGGTACTTTTAAAAATACAGCAAAAAAGTATGACAAGAAAGTTAGAATGTTTCGTTGTAAATGTAAATATTAGGTGCATCCTTACCCCATCTCCTCTTGTCACAAGAAACTTCAGCTCTTTTACCAAACTCTTCAACGCCACAAACAGCCACACCTAGAGATTTATATGAAATATCTTCCGGTACTGATAATAATGTTACGTGGTGTTGGATAATGGAATCAATATCTAGTCTTTCTCCAAATTTGAAGTTAATCAACGAGGACAAAATCTTTTCAGAAAATACCACAGGATAATCAGAACCATGATCTTCAAGTGCTGTTCTAATTTCAACAATGGATTGATCACCAGTAATACAAATATCCATACATACTTTCTTCTCGTTTATGAATGGTAATAATTTTTCAAATAGGTCTTTGAACCAAGTGATATGATGAAACTTTCTAAACGATAAATATACATGAATGGAAGGATTCGAAGGCCTACCGAAATAATCTTGAGCAATATTTCTAGATTCAATAGTTTGAAGAAGGTCGAGAACGATTGGAAGGGTGAACGTAGATCCTACCCCCATGCTTAAGAATGCAACCGAGTCGAAAGTAATGTACGGATGATATTTTGCAAAGAAGGGACCATTTATTCCAGCTTTTAATTTTACAATATTTGGATCGGTTACCCGTTTGTATTCCGGCTCTTCGTAGTCTTCTATTTTCCCTTCTGTTTCGTCTTCCGTTTTCTCTTCTGCTTGATGCTCACTTGCAGTTGCAGAGGAACTCCCAGAAGAAGGACCTTCGATTACAGTGACGTTATTCTTGTTTTCAGTTTCCTGACCATTATCGGAAGTATCCCATTCTTCAAGTTGCTTTTGTTTAATTTCCAAAACCTTATTGTACAATTTCTTGGTGAATCCTTTCTTTTTCTTGATGATCAACACTATTTTACCAGATTCTGGCAAACTTGCAATTGTGAATGGATGATACTGGAATAAACTAATCTTTCCAACATTGAGAAGGACATGGGATCCTGCTCTCCAGTTCCCCTTTTTAGGGATGAGTGAATTATACCATCTTTCCATGTCCATTCTTTCTGATATGCGCACAGGAATCGAAACTCTAATTGTTTCCTCGTCTAAAATTTCGAACTCTGACCAACCCTTGGTTGGCGATGTACGCTTTTGAATTATCCCCATTACTCTTCCTACAATTCTATCAGCAACCAACAAGTGTACAGCTAGGACAACCATTGCTTTGTTTCCCCCGTTGTGAAAAAAGGCAAATAACAACATAATGAACGAATGAATTCTGTGGTGTACCATAAAGAAATCAAATGCAATCAGACGAATAATTTTTATATTAGCAAAAACCAAAAAGAAGAAACAAGTAAATGCGATATACCCAAAGTATTGTGGGGGAATATCCAACATTTTTGGAGAATTGATATCAATTTGCCAGTAGTATATTCCACATATAGCGTGAAGGGTGATCATTGTGAAAATTAATCTTGAAAACCAGAAGTGTAAGAAAACCATACTTTCATGAGACATTCCAGATACACCAGTAACAAAATCATTTTTGGTGACGGATAAATATACCATTGGCAAATTTCCTAAAGCTACTCTGGCAATTCTCTTCAGAATAACGTAGTATCTACTCAAGTAGTCGATATCAGCCGTTTCTATATATGAGAAACGAGCATTCACCAATATAAACATAAGAAAAAATATCAACATACTAGGTTTGTAGTAGTAGTATTTCTTTGTGAAAGGAATCCGAAAAAGGAAACATCTTGTAAAGATTTCCCAAACGCCAATGAACTTAAAGAATGGTTTGAACCTGATTGAATTAATTGATCTCTTATATCTAAGGTACCTTGGGATCCAAAAAAATATTATTCCATGAAATATGAACACCAACACACTAAATAAAAAACTCAACCACTGATACTTTGTGTTTCTATCTTTTTCAACATAATATTGAAGATAAAACGGAATAGAAGACGCCATGATACTTCCTTTTGAAAGTTAAGTGTTCTTGTGGAAAAATGATAGCATAGGCAAAAAAATAACCTAGAAGGGCATATTTATATATTTATGCCCAAACCAAGAAATTTGAGGTGAATTTAAGGGAGTTATCGTTGGGATTATTTTAGAGCTTGGGAATCTAATCTAATTACTTTCTTCTCAGCTTACTATTCTGAAAAGCAACCTACATTACTACGAGACCTGTGCCAGTGATAACTTAATATCTGCTTTCTTCGATATATAACATAAAAATGGGCATAAAAGGTGCTTGCCCTCATCTGTCCTGGTGTCTGGTACGGTATGGGTTTGCATCTGATGATTGCCTCACAATTTTTGTGAAATTCCGTTCCTGTATGGTTGCAGTAAGCCAAGAAAATAATTCTAATGTTGAAATGAAATAAAAAGAATTTTTTCTTGTGATCAGGTTATCTGATTAATCTGATCAATTTCGTAGTAAAGCAATTGTTCTATGCATCAAATTTTTATTTAGAAATGGGGATGTTTCGATTAAATCACAGTTCATTTGGACCGGCTCATTATTGATTTATTTTCAGCTAACTAATAACCAAGTTGAGATGACTTCTACTTCACCAAATATCCCGTTCATCTAGCCTTGCGAAGTTCTATAATTTAAAAATTTTAACCGATATGTCCTGTCATTATTATTTTCTATTCTACGGTGGAGCGGGATTTAAATCGACCAATTGAAAAAGCTTTAGAAGTTTATTTCATTAAAGAGGATATTTCTTGGCAAGAGTAATCTAAAGGATCTACAAATAGAAAAATTTGAACAAAATCGGAATTCTGCTCACTCTTGCTTCCGATTGGCTAATACTATGAAAATACTTAAAGTTTAGTTTGCATATTTGGTATATTATTTACTCGTAAATCCAAGCTTTTCGGTTAATAACAATAATAACAATAGCCTTTTTTTCATCATTTAAAATCATTCCATTGTCTTTTAACTAAAAATGACTTTGGAACTTCAGATGCGAGAAGCAATGTTCTTTCCACAACTGATACAACCTAAGTAGTAACCCATTCTGTCCAAAATCCGCAAAATAGTTGCCTCGCTGCATTCGTAGTTTATCTTGTCACAGCTACATTTTATTAAATCAAGGTTGGCGGAGAGCCAGTCCGTTCTACAATGGTTTTTGTCTGCAAGTCGATTGTTTCTTGTAGTACTTTGTGACAAAAAGAGATGGGCTCATTAGAATCTAAGATTTCAGTAGCTAGCAGGATTGGCGAAGCTCATTGATTAGTTGCCAATCACCATAGCATTCATTAATCAAGTGCTACAATCCATCCAAAGCTCCATTGCGGAATGGATTGGAAAACAGTTGCAAGGACAACTCGAATCTTCTCAGGCATTAGATGTGTGTCGATTAGTAAGATGAAATGGTTTCTTTGTTCATCGCTATTGTTTGGGTCTTAGCCATCTATGAAGTATTTCTTTGATCGTCTTTGTTTAATCTGATTTCTGTACCCTAATGCAATATATCAAACTTCGGTAACTGATTATTTGTTTTGTCATTATTATCTTCTCATGATAGGGAGATGACTTTAAATGGCTAAAACTACTTTCTTTTGAATCACCCCGGAACTGAACCTATCCGAGATAAATTCTACATTCCAAGAATTGTAAAAGGGACCCGCGCTCTTCTTAAGATCCTAATAGAAATTAATGTTCCTACAATGTTCCTACAAAATGCTACACTACCCCATTTGAAGATATTGAATGCAAATTCTCCCTTATATTTTTTATTTCAGTCTACACAATTCTTTTTGCTTTCCAAAGCTTACGCCAAGAATTTATACTCGTATGGATACAAGATTGTGTTACACAACTGGATTTCAGGAAGACCCTTCTTTGCTTTGCGAGAAAAATATTCTTATGGCAATGTCCAAAAATCAATTCATTATGGAATCAAAAAAACAGTATAATTCCCCGTAACTCATTATGGCCAATGATCGACTTTCTCTGAATGTGATTGAGTAAAGGGCCCAAATCAGTAACAAGTGAGAGGCTGGAGTTCGTTGCTTCCGGAAAAACTTTTGGAACGACCGATATTCCCGTCAAAAGATGATCAGAAAAATTTCTTGTTTGCAGGTTTATTGATTAATCGGACCCAATCCTTATTGGCTGTATTGATAAAACTTAAAGTTTAATCTTTATATTATTTCAAGGATTATTGTAAAGGCAACATTCATCTATTTGGGCTGTTCAAAATTTCCAGACACACATTTATCGGAGCATTATCCACATCAGCTATTGTAGACTTATCCTTGATGAAAGGGAAGTCACCTCCAACCAGGAAATGAATCCTTACCAATATCTAATGCATAACTCGGAAAAGGAACACACCGATATCCCCAAATGTTTCTGAGGCACACCTTCACAGTATGCGTATTTTATATCTGTGCATTTGTTCTGCTTTGTGTTACGGAAATTTTAGAGGATGCATAAAAATGGATGCAAATGTATCTTTGGATGGATTCTCATTTTTATTGGATATTAGGATTATTTCAACTTCGATATTCGGATCTTCAGTAAGTTTATAGAATATATATTTAGGTGAAAATTCCAGCTTTGTTTGTGCTTTACCTTCTTTGTAAACCAGTTATGAAATCTTCAACTATTATTAATCTTGCTCTTGCTACTATATCTATCAAGGTTGCAGCTGCAAAAGACTCGAATCCTTACTCCGCTTACCCTTCTGTCGCTAAAACTGCAACCATAAACGGGTTTGCAGATAGAATCCACGACAATGTTGCTCTGTGTGCTAAGGAATGTTTGGAGAAACAAGGGACAGGAAACACGCCTTGTCCATATTGGGATACTGGTTGTTTATGTATGATGCCACAATTTGCCGGTCCAATAGGTGAATGTATTGCTAATGAATGTAACAGAAAGGAGATTGATACTGCTACTTCTTTGGCGTATTCTGCATGTTCTGTTGCTGGTGTTCGTAATCCATATTGGATGATCCCCGCTACTGTCAAGGAAGCTTTAGATGCTGTTGCCACAGAAGAATCAACCTCGTCTGATGCCCAAGCTAAAGAAACGTCGACGACCACAGACGCTCCAGAAACCTCTGTAACTGATGAAGTTGAAACTGCTGTAACTGATGAAGAAGACAAAACCTCCACTACAACCAAAGCTCCAGATTCTACAAGCACCGAAAACCCATTTACTACCTACCCTTCAGTTATCAAAACAGCTACTATAAATGGATTTGCAGACAGAATCTACAATGATGTTCCAAAATGTGCCAAAGAATGCTTGGAAAATCAAGGGACAGGAAACACGCCTTGTCCATATTGGGATACTGGTTGTTTATGTATGATGCCACAATTTGCCGGTCCAATAGGTGAATGTATTGCTAATGAATGTAACAGAAAGGAGATTGATACTGCTACTTCTTTGGCGTATTCTGCATGTTCTGTTGCTGGTGTCCATAATCCATACTGGATGATTCCTGCTACTGTAAAGGAGATTTTAGATTCTGCTTTCACACAAACCAACGATGTTACCACTGATTCTTTTTCAACCTCTCAGGTATCAACCGACAATCCATTGACTGAGACTATACCAAAAAATTCGACCACTGCTTCTCCTTCAGAAACCACCACTTCTAACCTTGATCAAACTAGTACTAACGAAAGCGACGAAGTCCCAAGTCACACTCTGTCCCCCGGAATTTGGTCATCAAATTCTACTTCAATTAAACCAATAATTTCATCAGGTGTTAGCAACGTTGTAGAAACTTCAAAGGCAATTAATACCATAACTACAACTGTTTATGAAAGTGAAGAAGACGGAAGATCTTCAACCGTGACCAAGACCATAACATTAACAGAATATGAAGAAGTATGTGACAAAATCATATGTGGTATTGATCATTCCCAAGCCATCTCAGTTATAACATCGTGTGATTCTGAAATTAAGTCAATTGAATCTGCCAAGTCCCAAGCAGTCTACAATGGTCAAAGTTCAGTCATTTCAAGTTATCAGGAGGAAATTAAATCATTGAGCTCAATTAAAGAAGGTGCAAAAGCTACTCTCGATTCATTGATTAATCCAGAAGCTAAGGAAACACAAGCAAGTTCAGTTTATGCAAAACCTGGTCCTTCAAGTTACTCATCCGCCCAACCAAATGACTTTGTCGTCGAACTCTCAAACGATTCCTCTTCCTACTCCAGGGAAACCTTGAGAGCTGGAATTGTCGGGCTCCTTATTCTTATTACCCTTGGTCTTGTTGTTTAGTCGAAAATATATCAAAAGGATAAAGTGATGAAGTGCTTAATATTGGCATTTTATACATAGTTTCTAGCTTTAGTTCATCATTCAAAACACAAATGGACGATTATTGATATAATTAATAGAATGTACTATTTTTGGCTTTCTAGTAATGTGTCCCCTTTGGGATTATGCATCTGTAGACTTCTTATTATTCAATTCAACTTTGAGATTACAAGAAATCAAGCTACATTTAGATTTTTCATAGTGAAGAACACTAACTATCAGCTCCTGAATAGACGCGTTATCGGTATAATATGCATTGTACAAAGAAGCCCAAAGAAAACTGGGATTTTCATTTCCCCGTAGAGATGACGTTGATTCCGCGATTTCAGAAACAACATATGACTATTTAAAATTGGATGATGATTGACAAACCATATGCCCAATATTACCATGTTTATATACGACAAATTGGAAAAGGAGGTGGAAACTTCCTAGAGAATTCAAAAGCAATCCCCAAGTTTTGCCTCATTATAAGTGGAAGGTCTTCTGCTTTTGAACAAAAAATCACTTACAATAGGAGGCAAAAGCTCGTATTTCCATTCAAGTGTGAATGGGAGCTAACCACGGAGTTTTAGAGAAGAGTGCTTCACAGATTAATTAGTTAATAGAAAGAGTATTTGGCAAATTCTGTGAGTCGAAAATGTCTTTAATATGTATTTCTTCATATGTATGATTACTTCTATCAAAGGTTGGAAAATGTTTTCTACTTAATTAAGCTTCTTTTTGGAAAGAATAGCTGCAAAATCAGGGAAAAAATTTTGCAGCCGCAACTCTAATTCTAGTAAATCAACTTACAAGAATAATACCCCTAGAGGTCAACCTTGCTCATAAGACATATTATCAATATACTCATGATAATTCAACTTAATATAAACAACAGCCATGACAACTCATATTACCAATGTCAACAAAGATATCACTTGGAGTTCTTATGTTACTCCATATTAATACTGCATATAGCGAGGTCTAGAACATTCGGTGGTGAGCTGACATCGCGAAAATTTCATTTTGTTTATTTCAATGCAAGTCTAAAAATAGAAACATCCAAATCTGGTGATTTTCTATGAGTTTTAAAATCACGGAAAGGTTCAAGGCGATCGATCTTTTGCTGCAAAATGTCATGACACTACTCAATAACTAAAATTTAAAGAAGATAAAGTTAGTTGGACAATTTGGACAGATGTAGATGTAAGTTGAGTAATGTTTGCATAGCCCTTCCTAGTTGTTAATCTTCTATTTATAACTGATATGTAATTACAATTGAGAACACAAAACTCTAACAATATAAATCGATAAAGAACAATAAAGTCTGATTTGTATTCAGAGGAGTGAATTCTGGTTTGTTTACTGTTCGCGTACCATAAAATGAATACGTCGTTCCTATTGTTAATAAGAATTATAGATACTATCTATTGGACATCGCTTGTCATTGTTTCCGCAGTTGAAATTGTTCATTGTTTATCGTAGTTCTAGACCATCGTACTGTTCGAGGGTAAGGGGCCTGGCCTGGGGTTGTCAATTGCTTGTATTAGAAGTATTTTGTATGCTTTTTGGAATCATCAGGGGAACCTGAATGAAATTAGTTTAAGCGTGAAATAATTTCATTTTATGGAATCAGACCCTATAGAGACTTTTTCACTTCTATTTTGGGTCGTTTATCGGTTAACTATTCCTTATGCACCGAACAAAAAAACAAAATGACATGGGTTCATCTTAGCGAACAGGTGGCAAATCCCAATGATATATATGCCAGTTGTAATGTCAAGATTGTATGCAAAAGTAGAGAACAGAGTGTACATATTGGAGACAAAAAAGGGTCTTCTCTACAAGCTAAATTTAGAACGATTTAGAGATTTAGTTTATATACAAATAAATGTGTGATTTCAATGAATGATGGATGACTAAGAATGCACTGTTTGCATGAAAGTACACAGCCATGAATGAAGCAATCAATTGCCTACATGTTATACGGGAATATTATCACTGTGTCAAAGACGAAAGTGAGGGGTTATCGTTTTTGTCAACAATTGAGAGGAATCCAATTGACAATTGAGAAGTCACAAAGTAAATCTCTCTGTTGTGTTTTATCTCTGTTTGTTTATGAAGGCGATTTGTTAAGGAAATGATTGGTGTGACTAATATTTGGAGGAGCATTGGAGTGTTAGTGATGTTCACTTTTGTGTAATAGTTGCTTGTCTTCTTTCGTGTGATGACCAAAATGGGAATTTTTATTTTTTTTTTTTCAATTCCAAATTTTTTTTCTTCTTTTTTTTTAAGATTTTAACTAAACTGTCAAGAAAAGAATCCACAAATCGTCATCATTAAAACATCTGTTTTTTAAAAGTTAATAAATAATTTATATACTGTCAATTACCATATATATACACTATTGCTACTATTGTTAATAACCATTTAGCAATCCCAACACTAGAAAGATCTAAAAGATATTACCAAATACTCCAGATTTAGCTTTTGTTGCTCTCTCCCCACATACTTTTACTAAACAGATTAAACTAGAGATAGCACCCAGCTCAGAATCTGTGCTTCAAAACTTGGTTTATACAAATCTACCTTATTTTCGCATCGTTTCTTAATCCCTATAATTGAGAAAGAATCATAAGTCAAACAATTCAGCAAATAAACAAGCATAATTACCACCCATGAGTCATTCATCATCTCCTAATAATCGGAATTCCTTATTTGGATGGGCAAAGAGTTTAAAAAGAGGGCATCTCTTATCAAACGAATCAGTAAATGAAATTAGTGACGACGATTCATTATCAAAATCTCCTACTAAAAACTGGACATTTCAACAATCATCTGGTCAAAACCTCCAACAGGTCTCTCCGCAACAACAGCATGCTCAGCTTCATCAAGAGCAACATCAATCACAACCAATGCAAGTCCTGCATTCTCTGCAGTCAAATAATCCAATATACGCCACATCTCCTCAATCTAATTCATCACCAGGTGATTTTCTTCGACCTTTACTAAACCATAAATCGCGTTCTTCCAATAATGTGAATAGAGTAAGATCAAATTCATTGAACCAGTCAGAGCATAGCTTACGTCAACACCGTGATTCGTTCTTGCAGCATAATCCTCTTGTTGACGAAAATTCAAAATATTTTGGTGTTCCATTACAACAAGCATTAGAAGAAGCAAGCGCGAAAATCTCAATTCTAGAAGATGTTGATGGAACAGATCAACAGCTGTCTCAATATGGTCAAATACCTATAGTAGTAGCCAAATGTGGTGTATTTTTAAAGAAAAATGGACTCACTGTTGAAGGTATATTCAGAGTCGGGGGTTCTTCAAAGCGTTTAAAGGAATTACAGACAATTTTCAATACCCCACCCAGTTATGGTAAGAAGTTAAATTGGGAAGGTTATAATGTACATGATGCTGCATCTATTTTAAGAAGATATTTGAATGCTTTACCCGAACCATTAATTCCTTTGGAAATGTATGAAACTTTCAGAACTCCTTTGAGATCAAAACCAAGAATAGTTAGCTATATGAAATATAAGGCAGAAAACCCAAGTAAGGCATTACAATCAGCATCAACTGTTACAATAGAGAGTTCCAGTGAAGTTTTGGATTCGTCACAATTGTTAACTGAAGCAAATATTGGAAGGTTGAATAACGGCGAAACAAAAGAAGAGATTGAATCTTTTAAAAAACCAGCATCAATTTCATCATCGAATAACCCATCATCTACCGATTTCCCACAACCTCAGCAGAATAATGAACAGGATCAGGAACTTGAACAAGAACAAGATATAGAAAAGAAACCCAAGAAGAAATCTAAAAATTATAAGAAATTAACTCAGGATGTTTATTCTGCGATTGAAGAATACAAGGCATTGATAAGTGAATTACCAATAGCATCCAAGCAATTGTTATTCTACATTTTAGATTTGTTAGCTATGGTACAAAATCATTCTGAAGAGAATCTTATGAGTTCCAGAAATTTAGCAGCAATTTTCCAACCCTCTATATTATCACATCCTAATCATGACTTGGATCCAGTTGAATATGCATTGTCACAATTGGTGGTGGAATTTTTGATTCAATATGCTTATAAATTATTACCTAAACATAAAACGAAACCTTCTGAAGAGCCTTTGACTTCTTCAACTCAAAGCCCAACTCAGGGGAATGATAGTGGGGATTGCAAAAAGACAGATGATCAAAATCCAAAACAAGAATCGCAATCAGCGCAAGAATTTTCAGAAAATAAGGATAATCAAGGTGATTTAGTATCTGGGTTTCAACACAATGTTACAATTCCGTTTGATACTGAAGATGATTTTGAACTTTCAGATGAGCCACATGATATCGGATCTGATTTCGATGAGTTACACTTCCAACAATTGCATATAAACAATGCTAATGTAGCAAGTCCTCCTCCGCCTCCCATAGTTATCTCCACACCTTCATCATTGGTTTAAGAGGGGCGAGAGGTGCTCGATGTATCATTACCAGTATTATCTTGTTGTACAGTCATATCTTTTCGTTTTTGAGAATTGAGAGTTTTTTTGTTCTATTTCAACTGGGGTTTGTTTTACTAGTTTTTGTTTCACCTTTTTTTGTTATTGATTACTTTTGCTATAAATATTTATTTCTACTTTTTTTTGTGATATTGGTCGTACGTGTCGTTTTTATCTGGGGGTTTCTAGATGGGTGTGTAATTAATATACGAATCTCTTACTTGTGCATGTTAATGGATTCGTTCAAAATGACTTTTGTGCGTGTAGAATGGCGAAAAAAATTTTGAAATGAGTTTTTGAAAAATCATCAACATAATGAAACCACACCAGGTTTAAGAAAGGCAATCAAATCGCAAAGACAGCAACAACAACAACAATGTCAGACGAAGAAAGAGTAGGCCAAGAAGAATTGCATCAAGAAATTGACGATTTATTTGGGGATGATAGTGGAGAAGAACAAGAAGAGGAAATAGAACAAAAACCTCGTAGGAATAAGAAACCAACCAGAGAGTCTCAAAAAGATGTCGAAGAGGAAGAAGCAGCAGCAGATGAAGAAGAGATGGAGAATGATGAAAAGGTAGAGGATGAAACATATGGTGAAACTAATAGGAACATTGGTGAAGTGTCTTTACCTCGTCACGCAATTTCTCATATTCCAGAGGAAGATACTTTTATGTTGAAAATGCCCGTTTTCTTGAATATTGAAGCTCATCCATTCGATCCAAACGAGTTCAAGGAGAAGATCAATAAAAGCGCAAAGTTAAGATTGCAACAAACTGATTTAACTGAAAAGCAAATCCATAACGAATTGGTTGCTGAGAAATTATTGAATGAAAATACAATCAGATGGAGATATTCAAATAGTGGAAATGATGAGATTATAAAACAATCAAATGCTCATTTTATTAAATGGAATGATGGATCATTATCATTAAAAATTGGACACGAGTTATTTGATGTAAAACAATTGCCAATCCTGGATAATTATTTAGTTCGAACTTATGATTCGTTAGAAATTTTACAAAATGATTCAGCTATAAATAAAGCTATCAATTTATTACCAGCATCAACATTAACATCAACTCACAGACAATTAACTCAGGCAGTTAAGAATATTCAAAAGAAGGAAAAGATCTTGAGTACAATTACTGAAGATGATCCAATGAAGAAACAAAGATTGGCTGATGAGAATGAACGAAAGACCATGAAATTGAAACGACAATTAGAATCAAGGAGAAGATTACAGGAAGAAAGATTAGAGAGAAGCAACCTGCCTGGAGTTAGAAATGAATCTTCATATGAGAGATTTGCTAGAACTTATGGAGGAGGAGATGAATATGACGAAGAAGATGATTTTGTAGCCAATGACGATGAAGAGGAAGAAGGTGGTTATAGCGATGAAGAGGAGGAGGAAGAAGAAGAATTTGAAAGAGGTGCTGAACGATTGAAACAAGTCAAAGACAAAGGAGCTGCTAGATATAAAGAAAAATCAGAAGATGCAGAAGATGATGAAGGTAAATCCAGAAAGAGAAGAAGAATCATTGATTCTGAAGATGAGGAATAGACTATTAGTGTTATTCAAATCATTTGTATAATGTAATATTAAAGTACAAGTAAATCCAAGAAGCTCCGAAGTTTTTTTTTCATTGTCCGAGGAGTTTTTTTTCTTCTTATGTATGACGATTGATTTGATTTAACTCCGCTACAGTGTTTAACCTTTTCTTTCAAAACACATCATGAATAGCTTACGCCCACTTCGTATCTTGCTATTAGGAGCCCCGGGATCAGGCAAAGGTACACAAACATCTAGATTATTAAAGAAGTTCACTCAACTCGAGTCATTATCCTCTGGGGATATCTTGAGAAGTCAAATCGAGGCTGGTACCAAGATTGGGAAAGAAGCTTCTGATTGTATTCTGCGTGGTGTATTAGTTCCAGATTCAACAATGGTATCACTTATAACCGACCATTTACACGCACTGAATTGGCTTAAACACGATGCAAGCTGGTTGTTAGACGGGTTTCCAAGAACATACAATCAAGCTTTGAAGTTGGACGAAGCATTAGAAAAACACAATGCGAATTTGAATATTGTTGTTGAATTGGATGTTGATCAAAAGGTTATTTTGGAAAGAATTGAGAATAGATGGATCCATGCTCCAAGCGGGAGAGTTTACAATTTGGACTATGACCCTCCAAAGGTTCCATATACCGATGACATAACTGGAGAACCATTGACTAAGAGACAAGACGACACTGCCGAAGTATTTCAAAAGAGATTGGATCAATACAATAAGACACTTGGTCCATTGAAGGAATTTTACCATAGCAAGAATATTTTGTATACAGTAAGCGGTAACACCTCCGACATTATTTATCCCAAATTACAACAGTTGATTGTCGATAAGTTCTCCATTTGAGTGGAAATGCCCTTTAATATTTATTAGATATTTTAGATTTTTCTATGTATGTACATATGATTGATTGATTGTTTGGCCCCATCAAAACTTTTTTTTTGTTTGGCTTGAGGCTGCTTAATAAAACTTCCATTCCCAATGATCTAATTTCATTCTCCCGTCAATCCCCTGTAGTACAAGTATTATCAAATGAAGTTCTTTATAGACGACTTGCCAGTTCTATTTCCTTATCCAAGGATATACCCTGAACAATATGCTTACATGTGTGATATTAAAAAGACTCTTGATGTGGGTGGGAATTGTATCCTAGAAATGCCTTCAGGAACTGGGAAAACCATTTCATTACTATCATTAACAGTGGCGTATCAAATGCATTATCCTGAACAACGAAAGATTGTATATTGTTCACGTACCATGTCAGAAATTGAAAAGGCATTGATAGAATTGCATAAGTTGATGCAATTCAGAGCAAAAGAATTGGGATATGTTGAAGATTTCAGAGGATTGGGTTTAACGAGTAGAAAGAATCTATGTCTACATCCAACAATTTCACAAGAAAGAAAAGGTGCAGTTGTGGATGAAAAATGTAGAAGAATAACCAATGGGCAATTGAAAGATAAGATTGAAAAAGGGTTGGTAACCGAAAATGAGCAGATTTACAACCATGAAGCCAATTCATTATGCTCCTATCATGAGAAATTGAACGAACTTGATCAGCATGAATTGATTCCAGCGGGTGTCTATTCCTTTGATGCACTTTTGAAATATTGTAAACAAGAAGGTACATGTCCTTATTTTACAGTAAGAAGAATGATACCATTTTGTAATATCATTATTTATTCATACCATTATCTATTGGATCCCAAAATTGCTGAACGTGTTTCACGAGAATTATCTAAAGATAGCATTGTTATATTTGACGAGGCTCACAATATTGATAACGTTTGTATTGAATCTTTATCAATAGATCTAACTGAAGACACATTGAAACGTGCCACACGAGGTGCTAATAAGCTAAAGGATGCCATTGATGAAATGAAATCCCAAGATAGTGAAAAATTACAGAATGAATATGAACAATTAGTAGAGGGTTTACGACAAGCAGAAATAGCCCGTGACGAAGAACTCTTTATGGCAAATCCCACGTTACCACAAGATTTACTCGATGAGGCAATTCCTGGTAATATAAGGAAAGGTGAGCATTTCATTGCATTCCTAAAGCGATTTATTGAGTATTTGAAGACTAGGATGAAAGTGCTACACGTTATTAGTGAAACGCCAACAAGTTTCTTGCAGCATTTAAAAGAGTTAACATATATTGACAGGAAACCACTTCGATTTTGTTCTGAAAGACTTTCATTGCTTGTACGAACACTTGAATTGTCGGAAATTGAAGATTTCAACGCGTTAAAGGATATTGCATCATTCGCCACGTTAGTTTCAACATATGACACTGGGTTCCAGTTAATATTGGAACCTTTTGAAACGGAAGGATCAACCGTTCCGAATCCAATCTTGCATTTCACGTGTTTAGATGCATCCATTGCAATAAAACCAGTGTTTGAACGATTCTATGCAGTAGTAATTACTTCGGGGACTATTTCGCCATTGGATATGTATCCGAAAATGTTAAATTTCCAAACAGTCATACAGGAATCATATGCTATGACATTAGCAAGAAGATCTTTCTTACCAATGATTGTTACTAAAGGTTCCGATCAAGTTTCAATTTCTTCAAGATTCGAAATTAGGAACGATCCTTCTGTTGTTCGTAATTATGGTTCATTGCTAGTTGAGTTTGCCAAGATTACCCCCGATGGTATGGTTGTTTTCTTCCCTTCATATCTTTATATGGAGTCTATTATTTCTATGTGGCAAAATATGGGTGTATTAGATGAAGTTTGGAAGTATAAGTTGATTCTCGTGGAAACTCCTGATGCCCAAGAGACTTCATTGGCTTTGGAGACGTATCGAAAAGCATGTTCCAATGGGAGAGGGGCTGTGTTATTATCAGTTGCGCGTGGGAAAGTGTCCGAAGGTATCGATTTTGATCATCATTATGGTCGTACAGTATTAATGATTGGTATTCCATTTCAATATACCGAATCAAGAATCTTAAAGGCAAGATTAGAATTTTTGAGAGATCATTTTCAAATCCGTGAAAACGATTTTTTATCTTTCGATGCCATGAGACACGCGGCGCAATGTTTAGGAAGAGTTTTAAGAGGGAAGGATGATTATGGTATCATGGTTTTAGCTGATAGAAGATTTGCCAGGAAAAAGAATCAGCTTCCAAAATGGATAGCCCAAGCTTTGAATGATTCTGACACGAACTTGTCTACTGATATGGCGTTGGCTACTGCCAAGCGCTTTTTGAGAAGTTTGGCTCAACCAGCCAATCCGAAAGACCAGGAAGGGGTTTCTGTTTGGAATCTTGAACAATTGGAAGAGTATCAAAAGAAGTATGAAAAGAAGGAGGAAAACGTTGCTATTGTTGAGAATAATGAAGAGGACTTTATGGATATCGATGATGATGATTTTGATTTATTGTGAGCAAAAAAAGATTTAGCACAGTTAAAATTCTTTATACCTTTCTCTTTAGGTTATGTTTGTAGTAAATGTCAAATTATGTTAATACAACATCAATTGTGATTCTTGATATTCATCCAAGATACATCAAAGCTGGGATTGCCGGAAAGACAATGCCTGAGATTGTAGTGCCAGTTTGTTATGATTCTATTGATGAAATATCGACTGAAAATTTCCCACCCCAATTTGAAGTCGGTGATTCGGCATTGACTGCCAATCAAAAGAATGATTTAGTGAATGGACTTAGAGAGAATATACCAGCATATAGAAAATTGTGTGATATTTATAAAAAATCTCGAGGTAATTGGTTGAACAGTTCACCAGTTGATCCAAATATGTTGATGTTGATTCACAAACATTTATTCCACATTTGGTTTCATGATCTTCAATTGACCCCAAAGACATGCAAAGTAGTATTAATTGATAATGAATATTCTATTAGATTCAAGCATCAAATAGCAAAACACTTGTTGGAGGGACTTAAGATTAGAAGCGTGTCATTTACACCTGCTTCCCTTTTGACGACTATTGGGAGTAATAGACGAGATGGACTAGTGCTCAATTTTGATTGGAATGAACTTAGAATTTATAATATAATTGATCTACGGGAGATTAGTAGTGTTTGCTTAAGAGAGTTGAGTGGTTTACGACTACATTTTGAAATTGTTTTGAAAATGCTCGAATCGGCAAGCGAATATGATACTAGTTTTCATGCAGTCGAAAAATTCATATATGAAGAGAGCTCGTCTACATCTATTAGAGATGATATTTTAGATCGCTTATATTATTCAAACCAAGAGCTTTTGAGTTGCATTGAAACCAATGTCAAAAACTCCCCCATTGATATTCGAAGTACTTTAACCAAGAACATAATCATAACCGGTAAAGTAGCCCTGATTTCGGGTTTCAAAGAAATGATGACCAGTAGTCTCAAACACGTGTTCCCAACTTCCCAGTGTCTCCCTACAGTTGGGGCATGGACAGCATGCTCATTATTCACACGACATTCTCGAAGATATAAAGAAATCACCAAAGATACATTAAGCGAATTATATACAGCTATTTAAGAATTATAGATGTCAGCAAATATTTGATCTAGATACACATCATCACCATGATTCTCATTTGTAGGGGTTTCCAGATGATCGATAAATTGGGTCCAAGGATATTCCGATTTTATATCAATATAACCAAATATACTCTTGAACCAATTTCCAACTCTTGATCTCCATGATGTAACTTGTACAACTTTGTTATCAATTTTTTTTAATTCAAAGTCAATAATTTGTAAAAGAGCCTGTATATCTTTATCAGTGATTTCAAGGGACAAGTGATCATTATAAAACGGACCAGTATTTGGGGCCACTAAATGATTGGTCAAAGAATCCAAATTCAACAGACAATTCTTCTCTAATGGCTTCTTCATGTGTGGTTCCATTCTCACTGTGATTGTTGGATAATTTGTTTCTTCTAAAAGCGATGGGAAATAACGTACATTCTCCTCTAAATCGTCAGTTATATTTGATTTTCCCAAATCAGCTAATATTGGCGAAGCTTCATAAAACACATCCTCGTTGCTTGAAAGACTTGGTCTAGAATCATTCTTTAGTTCATTGTACGTACCTAAGTCTATGCTATGTGAGGATACATTTTCATGGAATCGATCAATTGGATAAGTTGTTTGAATGACAGCTGGAGAATTATCGAAAACATTGGAATCAATACGAGTCAAGGGAGCAGCTTGTTTAACTTTGTAACGAGGAGAGCCCGTGGTAACGTGATTTATTTCATTTTCATTCGATGCTGTCATGGCCTTCAGCAAATGATTCATTTAAAGCTGATTCTTTTGCAACCAAGTGACAACCTTTTATTTTATGATTTTTTTTTGTATTTGGGAGCGCTTTGTGTAACAGTAACACACATAAACTATTTTATGTCGTCACTCTTCATTAAGCCACCAATGTATTCTTGAAAGTATTGAATCTCACTTTCATATTTATCACATACACTCTTGGAGTCTCTTATGTTGTTGATCAAGGTATCGATCTTGTTCTTTAATTCAAGAATTCGTTCAATTTTCTCCTGTTTCAGAAGTGTAGAGAGGTGTGGGTTTTGTGGATTGGGTGGTTGATTCTTGGTGGGAGAAACTGTTTCGCTATTTAATTCAGTCATGTGAGTTACTAGTGAGGATCTTTTCAATTAGTTGGTTCAAAGAGTTCTCTTGTGTTATGAGAAGTAGCCCTGGGGGAGAAGTATGTTGAGAAGATTTTTTACCACATTGAGTTTATCTTCATTGGAATGATTTTTTTTCCCAAATTTCAAGATTGGTACAATTTACACGACTATATATCATTCAAAAGAAGAAAGGCATATCCGGAAGGTGGTGGGCGATTAACAACCAATCTTATCACTAAAGTAAGTTACATCAATTGAACGATTATACTAATGTCTTGGGAAGGATTCAAGAAAGCTGTTAATAGAGCCAGTGCATCTGTCACTGTTAAGAGTGTCGATAAAGTAATGGATAAAGATTTCGATGTGGAAGAAAGAAGATACAAAACCTTGAATACTGCGGGAACCAATTTGCAGAAGGCGGTGAAAGGGTATTTAGACTCCTTAAGGGCTGTTACTGCATCCCAAGTCACTATTGCAGAGATTGTTTCTAATTTATACGAAGAAACAAAACAGGGCCAATCGTTATACTCCAATGTTGGAAATTATTATCTTCAATGTGTTCGAGAATTTGATGAAGAAACAGTTAAGCAATTGGATGGACCATTCAGAGAAACTGTTTTGGATCCTGTAACCAAATTTGCTAATTATTTTACTGAAGTCGATGAAGCAATTAAAAAGAGAGCTCATAAGAAGATTGATTATGAACAATGTAAATCGAAAGTGAGAAGATTAGTTGATAAGCCAGCCAAAGATGCTACGAAATTGCCCAAGGCGGAAAAGGAATTGGCAATGGCTAAAGAGATTTTTGAAGATTTGAACGAACAATTGAAGGCAGAATTACCTCAATTGATTGCATTAAGAGTTCCATTCTATGACCCATCGTTTGAAAGTTTGGTTAAAATTCAATTGAGGTTCTGTACTGAAGGTTATTCTCGATTAGCACAAGTACAACAATATTTGGATCCCGCATCAAGAGATGATTATGCTAATGGATTGTTAGATGGAAAGATAGACGAGTTACTTGTTCAAATGAATGCTTTAAACATAGCAGCATTGGGAGTTAAGTAGAGATTTTTATAAGTATTAAGTATTTTGATTTACAAGGGTTTTTTTTAGTAGCAACAACTGACCACATATTGGTTGTTTAATGTAAGTTAACCACTTGTCCATAAAGATCAATTTTAAGTTTTGTTAAGTGAAACAAAGCAAAAAAAGAAAAAAACAGCTTAAAGAGGTTTTTCATCAATTCCCCCATTCCTCGTTTTGTATAACTCACATATTGTATATAACTAACTTAAAAAGGAGGACATACAATTATTTTGCGTGATAGTATAACCTTATAGCTATATATCATCTACTTCATTCATTCACTCATTCATTCCCTGTCATTTTCTTCCTCGTTCAAAATTGAATTGCTTTCATATTATACATCACCATCATCCACACCATCTTCATCTCCTGATATGAGGTCAACATCGAGTGAAAAGGGATCATCGAATTACAAAAAGTCCTGGTTAATACTTGGAATAAGGACTATTTTGAAGAAACCTTCCATGTTCATCTTATTTTCCGCATTGATTGTATTCTTATTATCTTATGATGCCTTGTATGAACTTAGTTTAAAGAAATTCAATTGTCAATTGGCAACTAACTTTTCCTCCAACGGGTTCAAAATCGACACTAAGAAGCTAGACTCAATATTTAACAATTACAACAAGTTGCTGAGTAATAACGAGGTAGTTATAAGTCAAATAAACTTTGCAACTACAAAGGGAAATATATTTAACCTTGAATCCTTTCAAGAAATTCAACAATTTGAATCATTTGTAAAATTAGATTGTCAAGATTGTATTATTATATCACCAATGGAATTGGTGTCGGGTGATTCTTCTAGCATTACCAGCCCAGCTTCATTCAAAAGAACATTACTCCGAGTTCTTAATTTCGATTTCACTATGTTATTATCATTTCTATTTATTGATGAATTGACTAGGTTAAATCAAATGATTCAAAGTGCCAACATCCTTCGTCTTTATGTCATACATAGAAAGGAAATTGAAATCAATGTCTTGGTGGAAGAATTCCCATTCATCAATATATTTATTAAAAGCACTGGGAGATTACTGAAGATGTATTATATTAAAGGATTCATGAAATATTTACAAACCCAAACCAAGTTACCTTCCATTAAATCATATTTCTTTTCGATAAATGAAATAGTAGTTTGTCTACAGTTTTTGACATTTGTATTATTTATTTATATGGCCATTGCTAATACGCATAAAATTAGATCAAATGTTGGTTTGTTGTACGGTTGGATAGTCGAAACTATTATATGTTGTATTGCATCGATCAATTTAATGAATACCTTTCACAGAAAGCCAATTTGGGAAATATTTGAACCACTGAATAATTTCATTAGAGCAAGTTACATGTTAATTGTATTATTATTAAGTTCCAGATGCTTGTATTTGTCAATTGATTCATTATCAGACTCAAAGTTTCACACTGATATTCACAGGAGGTTGTATCATTATTACACAGGATTCAATGGTTTACCAGTTTTAACGAAAATTCTTTTTACAAACATAGTTTTAATCTATGGTTTATCATTAGTTATTAGTGCAATCTTGTTTTGTTGCTTTAGAGGATATTACCTACAATATATTTTCGATCATTTGTATTATTTAGTTGAAGCCATAGTGTTAGCAATGATTCTCGAATTCTTTATGGAATTATCATTTATTACTGGTATTACAATTGTCGATTTAAGAAAGCTAGATTTGGTTGATGTTATTAAAACTAATCAAGTAGTATCATCTTTATCAGAGTCTACTATAACACCTGAACAAATATCGGATGGAGCAAATAAAATCTCGTCGTTTTTATTAAGATTAGATGCACCATCACATTCACGACCTGAAAGTAGCACGCTAAGGTACAGATTAGGACAATGTTTATTAAGAATTAGATTTGACTCCAACCAAATTAAGTTGTATTTAATCTTAATATTCATACAGTTGTTAGTTATATTTGTTCATTGGACCTTGTTGATCCCCAAGGGTTCAGTAAATAATCCTTTGCTTGAGATATCGAAATTGACAATTATATCCCAAAGAAATAATTTGATCTATTATATTGAATTCATCTTGATTATCGGTTTTATTTGCGCTATTGCTGCCATTGTGTTTAGGTTCAACCCTCCCAAGACCAACATACAGGTTCCCGATTCAATAGATTTCGAACAAAAGGAATCTCAAATTTTCAATTCAATTGAATTGGGTCAAGACCAAGGTCACAAGTTGGACATTATCAAAATAGAGTCTAATACAAAATGCTCATTTATTGTATCGATTGGATTGGATCATAAAGTATATATCTGGTCCCCGTTAAGTCAAACTAGAAAACCAATTGATATTTCTAGCATGATTGACAATGATCATGAGTTCTGGCCTATTCATCATATTGGAATTAGTGACGATGGAAATTATATCACCTTGATCAGTTTCAAATATGGGATCATCAAATGTTTTAATCGAAATGATATGACTTTTACTTGGTTTCATGTCAATAATGTATTTACCTCTAGAAAATGTAAGATCGTCGAGTCATTCTTTAGGAAGAGGACTATTCCTGGGTATTTAGCAAGACAAATGTTGATCAATAACAAAAAGGCGAATCTAAGCAGACGTGGAAGTGATTCCTCAATCAGTTCCTCAATTAATGGGAATTTCCCTGCACCCCCGATCACTATGAAGTCCCACGGAGAACAACAGCGTGCTCAACAAGCAAATGGCTTGGTTCCACAACAGATACCCATCGATGAGTATGTACTAGTTCTTGAATCCGGGGAATTGATTGTTTATTCATGCACTGATGGAAATATTAAGACTTGGAATATTATATCATCAATTTTTGGAAATGAAAAACTGGATGAAATCAAAATTGTATCCAGTACGAAGATCAAGACACCCAGAGTTAATGATAGAATCGTTTGTTTGACGAACACCAATGAATTGATTGTAGCTACTGTTGTCAATAATGCCTGGAAATTCAGGAAATTGCCCATCAAAGAAGGTCAATATAATCAGGAAAATAAAGTCAAGATTATTTCACACAAGATGGCCAAGGCTCCTTCTCATGATTTTGCATCCATCCATGAAGAAAAAAGGAATAGTCCTGAAAAGATACCTAAGATTGACGGTTTACAGTTGAACCCAAGTTGCATTTATTCGGTAGAGTTCGTTGGTATGGTCATGAAGGTAGAAAACTTAACAGCTGAATTGATTGATATACAAACTGGGATTGTATTGAAGACATTCCATATTGGTAATTTCAAACCAAATTCATTTCGAGTTTCTCATCTGGAACCTACGCATTGTAAGTTCTGTGGTTGTGCTTCTGTGCAGTCATTTTCAATTAGTTATGAAGATTGTGACTCCAATACGGTCATTATCCAAACATTCAAGATAGATGCTCAGAGATCAAAGAACAATATTTGTCTTAGAGTTGAAAGAGACCCAAGGGAAATCAGATGTCTTGGTTTTAGTGCAGTAAATGAGCACCAGTATTGGTTTAAGAATATTACAAAGTGGGAGATTACAGATGTTAACATGATAATTGGGGTTAAGAAACAATCTACGATTGATGCTGATGAGCCAAATGAGATTGTAGAGGTTGCGTCATCCCCTAAGGGTGCTGGTGATTTTGATAAATTGGTTGAGAGTAGTGGCTTAATGTCCTTGAGGAATCGTCGCCGTCGTGACCAAGAATCAAAACGCGTTGCACCGGTTGAGAAAGGGTTATACGAAGGATTTATTGTAGATGTTACCAATGGGAAATGTTCAACATATGCCTTGCCAGATACTATTGTTGATGGAACAGTGAATGCAATTGCCAAATATGGATTCAAATCAATTATCTGCAACTTTGGAAAATTGATTGAAATATTCTATTTGGGAAATGATAAGCTTATCGAGAATGATATTTATTATAATGCTGATATTTGGTCGACATTAGAGGAAGACAAAGGACAAATGAGGAGGCAGACGTCGTCTCCAGCTTCAAGACCTCCACAACCTATTAACAGTGAGTTATTATTTATTAACAAGAGAAGGAAGATGAGACAGAAGCAACTGGTTAAGTCCTCTGAGTAAATAGATTATAAAATCACTCGGATATTTATTATTTTTTTGTTTGACGTATTATCTAATATTCCCTCACATGATTTAATGTCGCAATCATCTCTTGGAAAATTTCGGAAGACATTCTTAACTTTCCGTCAAGTATTAATTATATTCTTTTCTCAAACCCCATCGTACGAATAAATGTCGCGGAAACGGTTTTTATTTTTTGGACAATTTCAAACCCCGAATTATAATGACCGCATTAATAATAATAATAATAATAAAAAAGGCAACACAAACGATTTCATACTCCGTCATTCACTAAACTAAAAAAGAAAAACGGAATTTTGCAATCATTACCCATTCAGCATATAAATATGAAATAACTCCTCAATTCATTTTTTTACTTTCGCTTTTTTTTCTTTTTCTTGCTTAACCATTACAATTCATCACATACTAGAACAACATGAAGATCATTACCGAACAAGAAAAGAATGAACACAAGCTAGCCGTCCTTAAGGAAGGGTTTAAGGGTTGTCTCATTGGTGCCGCTGTTGGGGTTGGTATAATGCAATATATGAAATTCAGACACCCAGCTAGATTTACTCGTCTAAACAACTCCGTGAAAGCTTCCATAATTATCATGCCTGCTATCACAGTAGGAGCATTCTATGCTGATGATGGTTCTGTGAAATTTGATGAACAAAAGTACCGTTCGGATTATTTGAAGAAGCAGGATGAAGAAGCCTTACAAAAGTTTGAAAAGATGACTACTAGTGAAAAGTTTATTCATAATCTAAATGAAAATAAATATAAATATGTGATCACTGCTTGGGCTGGTTCCTTGTATGGTGCTTGGAGACTAGTCAACAGGGACAAGTATATGACCTACTCCCAAAAGATTGTTCAAGCCAGAGTGTATGCTCAAGCAATCACGGTAGTGTTATTATTAGGTACTCTTGTTTTGAGTATGAAAGATGCTGAATTGAAGAAGAAGCAACCTGCTCCAATTCCTGAATGGAAGAAGTACTTGGATGAACAGGAACGTCTTAAACAAGAAGAAAAACATGCACATTAATTTTTTAGTTCTCTAGGTTTTATATGATTTACAGTTAATTTATTTGGATCTTATTTGTTTTATTATGCAAGTTTAGTAGAAGTAATCTGAATGATCTTTGAGTTATAGAAAATGGCTTCGTGTTGGCCATTATGCCACGCAATGAAGTTGAACTTGGAACACATCCATGTTTGGTTACTCATTAAGAAGAAATGACGGTAAAACTTGCAATCGTTTTTGAGACCAATTATACTATGTATAACTTGTAATACAGTCGTGTATTGATCTCAAAGTCCTCTATTAACGAAATCGAAGAGTTTGCCACATTGAATTAAACTATGACGAACTCTTGGAAAGAGATCACGCTTTTAAGATTTACAGGTGGAATTGGTTTATGAACAGGAACTAGCTCCCCAGAAATCAATCAATTACATCACATTGAAACCTCTCCATAGAGAATTACGAAAGGCTAACAATTAGAAAAGATTTCCATCAATTTGAATTTTTTTTGAAAATACAACTTAGTGGAGAGCTATTATATACAAAGACACACTAGACAGTTGAATCTTATCAAGGAATCCCAATTGAACACTTGCTTTCTTCAATTATGGTCTTGACAAATTCTTCGCGACCCTTTTGTTTTCCCACATATGTCTAGATTTTCGGTTTTACTGGAAAGATCTTTGGATTGTATTTTGTTAGATTCGGAGAATTCGTAGAACGAAGAACTTTGCCTACCAGATGATCATTTTCATGAAGAAGACAAAGGGGACGCTGCTTCTCTTTTACGCTTACCTAGACTGAAATGCATATGAGCTTCAATCAAAGTGGTCCGGGGGTTCTTCGATACTTTCTCGGTGAAAGCTGTTGGATGTTTCTTGATCTCTTTTCAAGTTTCTTTCTGCTTTTCAGTCTCTGTGGTCGATATTTAAGGGGAATTGTTACTGGGTTTGATTTATCGCCAATTGAACGTTGATTGGGATTTGAAGAAGATGGAGTAATTGCCTTTGACATATATATCTCACTTTTTTGGGGAGCAGCGATTTCGGAATTGTAGAAGGTTCAGTGGGGCTGCCCAGTGGGGAATCATCCGTATTGCTTATAATCTCGCAGCCAACTAGATTATTCTTATGTTCTTCTGTAGACAATAATTTTCAAGAGATCGCCCGAGCTAATTGCTTCTGAATGACTATAATACCAAATTGTAACTATCAATATCCCAGAATCCCACAATTATCAAACTGATTATTGTGGTTATTACGAAACCTTTATGCAATGCCAAAGCAAGAAAAATCTAAATCTGGATCCATTAAAGGAATAAGTCGTTTGCAAACAAGCGACTTTCATTTCAGGCTCATAGCTACTTGTTAATTGAACTGCAGTATTGCCGGTGGTTAATTGAGGAATGTTAAGAAAGGATTTCTTGCCAAAGAAACCAACGACATTTTGTATTCCAAGATTTCCGACATTCTGCGACACGAGGAACCGCCAATGTGAAAGTCTGAGTAAGAGTAAGTCTAGCAAAAATACAACGTCTCGTAGATGAATTGCTTATCCAAGCATACACAAAGCAAAGGCTTTCAGTGTACAGCTTAGTACATAAATATCCTCACTATTGCACCAAAGTGAATCTACATCATTAGCTACTCTTTACTTTACCAATTACTGAATGTCTTCAAGGTTGAACTAACCACGACAAACATTATATAGATCGAAAAAACCACTTGAACCGATTAAACATTACCAATAGAGCAAGTCGTGAAACCGAAAATCCCATTATAAGTTTATTATTACCATTAACTTCTTAACGGACTCCATTGCCACTCATATATCCAAAATCAAAGTACCGTTGATAAATGACTAGACCTATCCACTCCTTGACCAATGAACTCAAGAAGCGATGGCTCATGATTCATAAGTGATTGAATTCTCTGAAGAATCACTTGAAAGCCAAACATGAAATACATTTTTACCACATCTGACTTTCAAGTGGACATTCGCAATAGTGCTCGTAGCTCCATCATAATCTACATGTCAGATTAGTTATCACGGTTGATGAAAATGGATTACTTTGGTTGATTCAACAAAAGTAATTCAACTTTATTCAACGAAATTATAATTTCTGTGGTATTATGCAATTATAAATTGAGATCTTAGGCGGTCCTTTCTTGTATAGCATCTAATAAATACAGTTTCTTCTTCAAGGATGGTTCCAAGTTGGCCAAAGTCAAATGGATGGGTGACATGATCTGTTTGAAGTCATATGTTTTCATACTGAGAAATATGTGGTCGATATGAAATGTTTCAAGCGTGCCCTTAATTTGTTATTCTATTCGAGACTAGCATTCCCAGTTTTACATTGACCAAGATCCTTTGCGTTTTCAAAGCATTCGTCCTTAACTAAAGCCGCACCATCTCTAATAACAGAAGCAGACATAGTGCAATCATACATACGTGCTTGTTGAAAAAATACGTCTTGCTGTTCTGCTGTCCACATCGCTCTGGGAGGATTGATCCGCTGGAACCGCGACACCAGGGACGGTTTCCCAAATTTTCACCAGAGCATGATTTGATGTAGTGCTTCCTGCCTGTGAAGCTGAACCAGGGGTAAGACCTCCTGATAGGGCCGCTGAACTTGGTGGCAGGTGACCACATTGTGGTGGCGAAGTATTGTGTTCTGAAGACGAATCTTCGTGAATTTCTTGCGGGTTTTTTCACCAGACATGTTTAGTAAAAAATTCTTGCTCAGTTATATAACTACATCAAGCTTTCTTAATTTTTAAACATTCTTAGATAACTATACATTTGATTTGGAAGTATTGTTTTCCAGCTATGATTTCCTCAGATATTTCAAAGAAGATTTGATAAAATCGCTATATATCACTTGAACAATTGTTTACGTATTTCATACTTGCTTTGGAGAGATTACGAAACAATACATCATATGTAATGTAAACAAGCCTGATCCTGAAAATCACTAGTAGCAGGAACTATGTTTAAAAGTCCACATGATGTATACTTATTTCAAGCTCAACAATTGAGAGTAACACATAATTCTTTTTTCCTGAATCTATTGATAGTTTAGAAGGGAATGAACAAAGCAATTCAACAAGGATTCAAGTAATTTCTGCTTTGATTGTTCATTATAAGTTCATTATCACTGTATAATTAGGTTTGAACACACGTGCTAAGGTTACTCAAGCAAGAGAAGGAACAGAATGAATTCATATAAGCAGTTAACATTTTTAATCAGATTTGCAACAACTACCAGTACCGTAAGCTCCCGTTAAGGAACTATTCATCTGTACTCTTGAACAAGCCAATTATGGAAGTTTAAAATTTGGTAGTTTTTTACAAGGCCAAACTAAGGTCAACATTACGAAGAAGTTGGTTTTCCTAACCATAAATACTCAGAGAGCTAACCTACGAGAACTTACAATCTCAACTATACTCCATGGATTTCACACGAGTTTGCAATTCCATTGATTTATCAGGCACTTTGAACAAAACTAGGTATTGAATATAACCAATCTTCTCTGTAAGACAAGATGTTTTTGTCTTCCAGGTAGCTGTCATATAATAACCTCCTATCAAATAAGCCGGGTTAATATGACGTGAGCGAACTGCGATTTTTTCTTCTTATTCTTTCTCTTTACCTTGAAACGGTATGATTTGGTATAGTATTAGCTAAAGGAGGTTTATTGAACGTTAAACGTCATCCATATAGTGGAAAGTAATGTGATGCTGATTTCATTTCGTAGATTAATCGTTTCTTTTATTCGATGGTAATGGCGCATTCTAAACTATTGCATTTCTACTTTTAGAGGGAAATGTACGAAGTGTCGGTCGAGGTATAAATTACCAGAAGTCTGCTGTTTATATATAATTATTTCCTTTAGATGTAGAAATTATTGAACTATGATCTTAAATTTTGAATCCGGACTCCTTACAGTATGTACTTTACGTGGCGAATCATTTTTTGAGTTCCTTAATTTGAGAACTTGGAAGTTATATTTATTTCATGTGCTATATTTAGTTAACTTCAAGTATTTTTAAGCGTTAAGCTACGCCTGTTTGGCGATTAGTGAGATTTTAGTCTACTAGGCGACGGTAGCATAACATTTTCTTTGCAATAAATTCCAGCGGTAGATGAGGGAGTTTCTATCCAAAAGGAAGCTTACCAGCTTACCAACAATGAAAACCCAAGGTTGATTTTAAGTTTCGACACCAAGCTTGGCAAAATTATACAAAGAATTCAAGCCCCCCTTTAAGCAAGCCAGCAAAGCATAGATTCACCTTAAAGATTCAAAGAAGCATTGATGAATGACATTACTTTGGGACCTTCTAAATTTAAAGGACGAACGAGAGAATCGCATAAGAAAACAATCCTTCCACAAAAAAATAAGTTAAATCCATAGACATTTATAGACTGTATTTAGAATAAAAACTGTGGACTTAAAAATCAACTATAATAACACTTGCTATCGCTTGATAAACTTCAGTGAGGAAAAGTGAAATTGTGATTTGCGCAACACTGACAAATCTTGTGACCGAAAAAAAAACTGATTCTGCCCAGGATCGAACTGGGGACGTTCTGCGTGTTAAGCAGATGCCATAACCAACTAGACCACAGAACCTTATGTATGCATGTTGGATGTTTCTCTTATGTTTCTTATGTATGCATGTTGGATGTTTCTCTTATGTTTCTTATGTATGCATGTTGGATGTTTCTCTTATGTATGCATGTTGGATGTTTCTCTTATGTATGCATGTTGGATGTTTCTCTTATGTATGCATGTTGGATGTTTTCTTATGTATGCATGTTGGATGTTTCTCTTATGTATGCATGTTGGATGTTTCTTATGTATGCATGT
>JAKTPO010000036.1:0-116326 GCA_030557635.1 Hemisphaericaspora nanyangensis | reverse complement strand
TTAAATCAGAACCAGCACGGTTGACACCTGGCCAATCTTTTTGGTTAAGGAAAATGGTAGCAGCTTTACCATCAGCATATAATGGAGTTCTCTCTTTTGTTTGTTCAAAGAAGATGTTTTGCACACCTCCCAAGGCATTGACTGCTGTTGCTAAAGCAATCAATGTTGGAATATACGAAAACAACATAGAGTAAGCTTGATGATTTTGAATGAACGAAATGAACAAAACTTGGGAGGAAATTCAGGTCATTTTATACAATCAATTTGTGGGGCCCATTACCATCAGCAATAATGCTATTTGGGCTTTGACATTTCCTTAACAGGGCATTCTCATCGGAGATTACACCAAATCGATTGTTTTGCTAAAAATCAGGGGAAGAGAGTTTTGACTAACACTTAACAATTTGACCTTTTGGAGGAAGGTAAGAGGCAGTTTTAGTTCTGCTATTGTTGCAAATTATCGAGGGAAGTGATACCAAATGTGTACAATTTTCTCTTTCACCTTCTCTCAATTGCAAAAATTCCCCAGGAACATAAATGCTAGGAACAATAACAAGTTTAACAATAAAATGATGTGTTGTTTGCGAACAATGGTGGCCCCCATACACTTTTGTGGGGGTGGGACAATTAAATTTTGTGAACGTTAAACCTCAAAAGATGATATATAGTTGTTACACAATAATTTTTGAATGTTGGATCAATAATATGGGTTCACATTCAATTTCTTGAAACAATGCACATACACTACACAACTAAATACACACACGTACTTCATTGTTGGTGTGTAATATCCATCTGATAGAAATGAGGTTATGCGATAGAGCCTTCAATAAGTCCGTGATACACAAGTAAATGCTTAATGTATTTCCCGATCCCAGTAGAGAAAGAAAAAAGAAATTGTACTAATTGCAATCACCTTTGGGTTTGTATATGTTTGCTGTATTACCACAAAACATGATCAAGGTGATATACATAAAGTGTAGATGAACCAGTTGTCGAACATGTTGTCTGCTTCTTAGAAGATATAGCTGATGAAGGTCAATTAAATAATGATTATAGAACAGATCCTCAGCTGATCAGAAAACGTTGAGATTTGGAAGTGGTAAGTTGTTAAACAACGCTGGGTCTAAGATTATGACTCTGTGGTTGCCAATTTCAACTTCAATGGATTGTTCTTTGTCTCGCATTGTGTAATACTTCTCATTGCAGATCTAAATATTTTCTGATTTTCCAAAACAGCATATTAAAGTATGTATTATATAGTACCACCCTTCCGCCCCTGTTCCTATTGACAATGGAGAATTTATTCGGATCTTTATATACGATCAAACACATTCAGGCAATATTGTTCATGAATATATGACTATAATTGCCCTGATAGGTTTGTGCGTTTCTCATACAATGCGTAAAGAATCTTAGAGATGATTTGAACTGCGAACCTTCTCTACCAATTTCAAAGTACTTACAATGTCTTTATTAGACCCTAATCTACAAAACAAGAAACAAACTAAACTAATCAACACTATTCAAAGTTTCTTCTTAGCCTTAAACTTTTGCTTTGGTTTGGCAACTCTACTACCCTTACCCAAAACCTTACCAGCTTTTCGTTTATCAAACTTTGGTTTTACTTCCTCTTCATCATCAGACCAATCTTCATCTTCATTCTTTTGCTTCTTAAACTTCAATTTATTTCTTTGACCTCTAACAGGAGCCTGTTTAACTGCATCCAAATAAGCATCGATACCTGAACCCTTGGAAGCTAATGGGTCTTCTTCATCATTTTCGCTGAATACGAGTTTTCCATTCTTGGTTCTAAATTCTGCTTTCTTGGAAGCAACAACTGACTTGGTGAATTTCTTAGGCTTGGATGAAGAAATATGAGCTAATGCATTCCTGTCTAATAAATTCAATGGTTCATCTCCAGTTTCAAGAATGAATTGAGAAGCCTTGGAACGAAGCTTGTCTTCATCATAGATCTCAACATCTTCTTCATCTGATTCTGAATCGTATAAGGCCTGCTCATAAGCAGAAACAAACTTACGTTCACCAGTTTGTTGTTGGGATTGAGCTTCAGTACCACCAGCGGCAACGGCTTCTTCTTGCTTCTTCTTAAGTCTATTTCTTGTCTTTTTGATATTTGCAATTAATTTCTTGTCATCTTCAGGAATGGCTTCTTCAACCGCTTCAATACCAAACTTACGAATCAATCTTTCGAGAATATGTTTGACTTTAGATTTGAAATGGCCCTTGTGTTCATGTGACCATTTCATCAATTTATTCAAAAGTTCATTCAAATTAGATCTGACCATTTCTTCAGGTAAGCAAAGTACTTCAACTTTGACAAATCCAATAGCAGATTTGGCAATTTCACGAGAGTTGTGAGTAAGAAATAATTCCACGGTTCTGGCAATTTCCAACAAAGTTTCAGTTGGGAGTACATCTTTGAATTCAAAAACAAGACATGAGATTGCGGTTATACATGCAGAAATCATGTGAGGAGTTTGAGCAGCCAAACCGGCACTTACCATTGTGAAATATTCAGTTAAATCAGCATTAGAATCTGGGATTGAAGGATCAAATCCTGGAACCTTGGAATTTTGAACAGTACCACCTTGAGACATCTTGTGGCCCATTTGAGTCAAGATTTGATAAGATAATTGACGAGATTTTTCATTTACATCTTTAGTTGCAAGAATAATTTCTTGTAAGATTGCTGGAATAAAGAATAAATCAGTTTGTGGCAAGATTTCAAGAACTAAACTAATAGCTTGTAATCTCGATGCTCTTGCTGAATTATGAGTAATTTCAGTTGTTTGGATAAGAACATTCTCGATATCTCCAATAAATCTCAAAATTGAGTGTTTACCACTATCAGTTTCAGCAAGCTTGGAAATAAGTCTATAAGAACGTTTTTGTAATAGTGCGTTATCCTTCATGACCACAGTAGTTGAAAAAATTGAAAAAAGTGCATTATGACTAGTTTCAGGAACAAACTTGGCCATGGCAACAATTAAATCCATCATGGTAATACTAAGCCTTGGGGTTTCATTCTTGGTATGTTGTTGTAATGGTGCGTTTGGACCTTCTTCATCCATTGCATTTCTTAATAATCCACAAACTTTATCAAAAGTATTAGCTAATTCATCCTTTGGCACGATTTGTAAATAGACATCAATGGTTTCTAATACAAACCCACGAGCTTCTGGTAATGTTGAAGAAAAAACATTAAATAAAACACTCAAGATATTGGATGATTTAGTTTGTAAATATTCCAAATTTTGCTTTGATTGAGCAATTGGGAATTCCTGTTGCATTAATGAATCGTCAGCCATTGCCCCTTCTGAATAAGCAAGATTGGATTCTGCTAATAATCTCAATGCATGACAGATTGGACCACGTAATTCAACTTTAGCATACATCAAATCGGAAAGTTTTGCTGCAAATGTGTCATCAAAAGCACCAATTAAATCTTTAGGTAAATCACAGAAATGTGGGAGTAAGGACCATATTTGATCAATAATAGTTTGGAAGATTTTAACATTCATTGATTCCTTGTTGTTTGATTTTGCAATATTTTCTTCAAAAAATTCAACAACTGGTAAGATTTCATTCTTATAAAATTGCAATTCGGCAAATCTAACATTGTCTCTCAATATTGGCAATAACCAAGCTCTACCTTGAGTAGAACCACCTGTTAAATTCAATGGTAAAATACTCAAAACGACTTGAGGTCCGATAGTTGAAATCGAAGCAGCAATCACATTTTCTGCTTCCTTGTTATGAGGGAAATTATCGGTTTCGTTAGTTCTCCAAGAACCAACAGTTTCCAAAATACTAAGAAAATCTGGATTAGCACGAGTTCTTAATTTCAAGATAGTAGCAGTGATAAATTCCAAGATTTGTTTGGTTGCATGTTGATATTTAATTGAGAATAAATCCTTTTCAATCATTTCGGCAATAAATGTAACTGTTTCATCAACTAATTCATAAATTTCCTCCGTGATTCCATTATCTGCACTAGGTTGTAACAAGAATTTGTCTGGGATAGATTGCGATATAATTGCAATTAAACATTGGGAAGCAGATGTATAAATGTCCTTGGAATCAGAACCCAAAAATTGTGCTACCGTAGGTAATATAGTTGAAAGTTTACTAATACAAGCTTCTGGCGCTAAGGTTGCAAAGCTTTCCAATGCCTTGGCAATGACAGCCAACCATGAAGCGGCCAAATGAGAATCATTAATTGAAGGTTTTAAATCAAAAATAATATTCAAAACACGTGCAAACTTATCGACATCGATAATGTTGGTCATAGATTTAAACAATCCTTCAAAAGCACTAAATGCCGATGAAACAAGATATTGATCCGAAGTCTTTGAAATTTCCAATAAAATATCACAAAGGGGTTCAATATGATTCACTGGCCATGAGTTTGCCGATGTAATAGAAGTAATCAACTGTAAACAATGAATAATCTGAGAATTCAATTCCTTATTAATATTCTTCTTTTTTTGGGTTGCAGCTTCTTTCAATAATGAGGTCAATTTATCTAACGATATTTCAGCAGCTAATCCAGAAGCAACATGTACAGGTGATGGAGATGCTGGTGGATTTGATAAGATATTACTAACTGCTTCTTGGGCTCTTCTTCTAACTTTTGGTCTGGCATCAAATGATAATTCCAACAATCCCAAAAATGCTCTTTTTGGAGAAATTTGACCAGAAGAACTCCATTGTTTGTGATCTTGAGCTAATAATAAACTTTCCAATGCACCAATAGTGGACCTAATCAATGGAGCTTCTGAGCTTGGATGAGTTAATGGATGAGCTAATTTGGCTAAAATTTGATTGAAATTTTCTCTTAATAATGGTTTTGGAGTAAATGGGAAAACAAGATCTAAGAAATATGCAGTAGTTGCTGCTAAATTGTTATCAATAATAGTTTCATCTTTAATACATTGATCTAACAATGCTAAAAATGAAACAAAGTATGCTGTTGGAGTCTTGTCATTCTTTTGTT
This sequence comes from Hemisphaericaspora nanyangensis, assembly GCA_030557635.1. Lineage (NCBI taxonomy): Eukaryota > Fungi > Ascomycota > Pichiomycetes > Serinales > Debaryomycetaceae > Hemisphaericaspora > Hemisphaericaspora nanyangensis. The sequence continues at coordinate 111,306 of JAKTPO010000036.1, read as the reverse complement.
CTTCGATGTTCTCTTCAACTGCTGATAGGATGATTGCCAAATGCTTCTGATTTTCTAATTTTGAGTTTATTTGAGTTCTTATTTTGGCTAATTTGTCATCTAACACTAAGGTATCTATGGATACACCACCATCTGGGTTATTATCAGACATTCTATGGGGGATGGGTTTAAAAGAGCTAAGATCTGATAAAGAGTTAAAGAACCTCATCGGCTCTCTGAAATATTTTTTTTTTTTGATTTAGAGATGCATGTCGTGTAACGATCAATTTTTTAATTTTGCAATCAAACCATTTGGTAAGGACGGAAGCTCCAAGAAGTAATGATAATGCTTGTCATTGAATGAACTACGTATTACCTTTTATCAGTCATTTAGAAAACAATATTTCTTAAAGAATATTGAATATTTTAAACTCTTATGGGGAGTATTCATAACAAACTTGCAGGTAACCGTTGCGATAAGTCAAGTTCTGTTTGTCATTTCTGGGAAGCTCCCAGTAGGGGAGATCGGCAACTCCTTGGCTCGATTTCTAATATTATCTAAGATGAATGCTTTCCTTGTTTCTGACCATCAAATCAAATCGTACATCCATCATCGCAGGGCTACCACTTACATTCTATTAAGCTATATCCCTATGCCTCCAAGTTCAATTGCGCCAATAAATAATCAATAACATCAATATCCTTATCATACTTCTTCACTGCATTCTTATATAACCTGATATCTTCCAACTCGTTCAAAATAGTAAACTCGGGATTAAGAGTTTCAGATTCTTGATGAACAGCATACTTTTTCCCCAAATAGTATCTTATATCATCAATCAATTCAATCGTATCGGTTTCTTGTCTTTCCTTGATTCTTGCAGCAGATTCGGCAACTAGTTTACTGAACTTTTCACGTTCATTATCATCATGAAATATTGGTTGAAGATTGTATGCCATAGCTTTGGTGATGTGTTGTTCTAGTTTATCACAACGTACTTGCCATGATATTCTGATTAAGTCATATGCATTGGCACCTATTTTGTTTTCGAATGATTGAAATTCCGAGAATGTAAACGTAGTGAATTTGGATGTTATATTAACGGCACACATGGTTTTCAATCTTTCCAAGAATAATTCATCGGCTGCAAACAATAATTCAATACTTAGAGATAATGGTATTTCTTTGACGTTATCATGGTAGAGATAAGATAATATCATTTCGGCAACTTCGTGATTCTCGGCACTTGTACACAATAGCATGACTGGCAAATGTTCAATTTGCAATTGTGGTCGATTAATTATCTCGAGATTAAGTCGATTATCTTTATATATAGGTAATTCTTCTTCTTGGGAGTATTTAAATATGTCTGATTTGAACATGGTATCGAAATATTCTGAACGAGCCATAATCGATTTATGCACGGGATAGTACGCAATTGATTCTGATTCACTATCAATACTGGCAACTATTATATCAGGGATTGAATCTGCTTCGAGCAATGACGATTTAGCTTCATTTGATAAATATTCTTGACAATTTATATCCTCAAGATTGATATCTTCATTAAGCACCAAATTAGTTGATACTTTCTGCTTGCAAACATATTCATTTAAGAAATCATCAAGTTCTTTTCTGGCAGTTTCAACAAATTTAAATGCAAAATCATGTTTTAATCTCGCCTTCTGTTTATCATCTTTCAATTTCTTCATTTGTTCCGTACCTTCAACAAGATCAACCAAACCATACCTTCTCGCCAATTCAATAACTTCATCTTGAGTCAGTATATCATCGATTGCAATTAAGTCAGTTCGAAGATATATATAGTCTATAAGGACCTTAAACGCCCTTGGATCAATGTTTTCAGGCATATTAACTACTGTCAAATACGCCCAATCACCCAATAATTTCTCTTTGAAATATGGGATACGAGCAGCTAACAAAAACCGATGAATCTTAAACTTATCACTAGAAAACACCAAAATGATATCTTGAGTAGGCAACCCATCGCCAATGGGTGTCAATAACGATGAAATATGTCCTGCGAATGGTTGGGTAACATCGACAGCTTTTGAAATGTCAAAACTGATTAGCAAATCTCGAATTTCGTCAGTTAGCGCCCCATAAACGCAACGAGCACCTTGAAATGTGTCTCTATCGCAAACTGCTCCTCTTTTGAGTAGCAATTCTACGATCTTGTAGTGGCCACAAAGTGAAGCTAGGATAAGGGGTGAATAATCGTATTTATCCATTTGGTTTATGTCTAAGTTTGGCGTTGAAAGGAGGGAATCTACTGATTCGATATCTCCTGTTCTGCAGGCATAGCAGATTTCTTCAAATGCTTTGGATAAATCTGGATCTTGGTTCGATGTGGAGGCGGAAGCGGAAGTGGAGTTGGAGGAGCTAGTGCTTTCAGAATGAGAAAGAGATAAGTACAGTGGCTGTGAGTCGGATAGATCGGGAGTTGATTCCTGAGTTGTATCAGTAGATGGCATAATGTATGAAAGTATTGCTTGTTAAATTTTATTACATTAAATCCTGTTTGCTTGTGATATAATATAGAGGGTTGTCTGATTGGAATAGATAAGGTCTGAAAAAAAAACTGAGCTCCACATGTAGATGTATGCGATGCCAATAACTGTGGCTTCAATTGACCAACGTAAACATTATGTATATTGCTATTATTATATCAAATCAGCTATAAATCTATTGAAGCTAAACAAATGCCTTTTCAACTTTGATCTTTCCCAGTTGCAAGTCATTCTGAAACCTTTGTAATCTTTCCAGTGGATTTTCATTAAGTCCATTGGTGGTGAATGAACTAATTTGCCTAATCCATAGTAATATTATGGTCTTGCTAGCTCTAGATCTTCTTATTGTGCTGTGTATCAACCTACGAATGCGTCCTTGTCTATTTCCCAGTTGAAAAAGTGAAGCTAAGCGTCTGCTGGATGACATGACGAAATGATTTGATATGATTGAGAAAGTACGCAACTATTACCTTCTAGCAATTGATTTGCAATAATAATAATAGCAGCCAAAATGAGTATCACTTTTAACTACTCTGTCATACGTTGCAAGTGAAAAGCATTACAATAAGTAATAAGCGAAGAAGCATATCAAACCACCTTCCCCCCCCTCCCGACCCAAATTAATTCAAGCTTCAGTATGATAAAGGTTGCTATTCAAAACAAAATTGATTGCTGGGATCATATAAGATTACTTAGTAAATATGGGACGATATTTATTTAACCCTCTTTTCTGATATGTGTCTTCCTAAATAAATATGGGGGAATCTGTTAATTATAGATCTTATATTAGTAGTTTGTGGTTAGGTTGCATAGAAAACAGATTTTTGTGTTACAATTGTGACTAATTAAAAAAAAAAGAAATTGGGATTATGATAAGCTTAAAAAAACTAAAATGAAAAATTTTTCATTTCAATGACTTTCCCCAATTTCTTAATATTATATATATTAACCTTTCTTCTAGTTATATTTGATATATTACCTTCTGATTCTTCCTGCTGTTGAGTTTGAATTAGTTTTGTTCTTTTATTCATTTTTAAAGATAAAAGTGTTTTTATATTTTTTGCATCCATTAAATGACAGTTGCAACTCCCACCCACACAATCATCATAGTAGGTGCAGGACTAATAGGTCCACGTCATGCCAAGCACGTCCAACTTAACAAAAAGACCCATCTATTTGCTATAGTTGACCCTCAATCTCAAACAAAGAGAACGGCAGTCAAATTAGGCACAAGCTATTTCCCCACAATTTCCAGATTGATTGAATATTGTGATCGATACAATATACCCTATCCCGATGGTGCAATCATTTGTACTCCCAATCATACCCATGTACAAATTGGTTTGGAATTAGCATCTTATGGTATTCATTTATTAGTCGAAAAGCCAATCGCCATGAATTCGACCGAAGCAAAATTGCTTTATGAGTATACCAGAAATAAGGTTAAAGTCCTTGTGGGACATCATAGGAGGTTTAACCCCTACATTGTGGAAACTAAAAGGAATCTAGACAAATGTGGGAAAATCATAGCTGTACAAGGTACTTGGACGCTCTCGAAGCCCGATTCATACTTTGATCAAGCACCGTGGAGAACAAGCGCTGGGTCAGGAGGTGTGGTTGCCATCAATTTAGTTCATGATATCGACTTGTTGCAATATTTATTTGGACCTATATACAGAATCTATGCAGAAACATTATCTAAACAACGCAATCATGATGCTGATGAAGGATGTGTCTTGACTATAAATTTCGAGAATGGTATCATGGGAACGTTTATATGTGCAGATAATGTTGTGTCTCCAATAAATTTTGAATCAGGCACTGGTGAGAATCCAACTATTCCCAAACATGATATTGATGGTGTGTATAGGATATTTGGTACTCATGGAACGTTGTCGATGCCCGATATGACGTTATACCATCAGAAAAATCCTTCTTGGACAAATAGTGTGAGTGAAGAAAGGTTGGAAGTAGATTCTAGAGTATTGCCTTTTGATTTGCAGTTACTGCATTTTGTCGATGTGATTGAAGGAAAGGATGAGCCCAAATGTTGCATTGAAGATGGTATTTCTGCTTTGCTTTGCATTAAAGCGGTAATGAAATCTATGGAGATTGGTATTCCAGTGGAAGTCGGCAGTATTGGAGATGTTTAAATTGTTTGTTTTTTTGTTTATTTTCAAAAAAGTTTATTGTGTTTGTAGTTAGGAAAGGTATGGTTATTAGGGAACTAAAAGTATTTGTAAGATTGTCTCTCTGTTTCGACTGATTTATAATTCCTTAAACCCATTGCGCTTAATTTACGGGCACATTGGTTTAAATTTGATTGTTTCAAAAGCATATTCTTCAAAGCGGTACCGTTGAAGTAACGTCTCACTTATTAAGATTTATGGTTAAGGGATTCTGCGTGTGTATCTTTTTGCTGTTGGTAAGTTACTAGTTTACCATAATTTAAATATTTCAAGCAAATTGCAATTTATTCAATCTATACTCTAGAATAACTAAAACAAGGAAATTAAACAAACTTACTAGATCTTACCCAAAGAATATTTCTACCTTTTCCTAAAATAAACCAGACAAATCTTGAACCAATATAACCGAATTCTTTAGAGTATTGTCACCTTCAACAATCAAATCAATTAAGTGTTGGCCCAGATACCTCTTATATCAGCGTATCTTTTGGACCCAAATTGGCATTGATTTAAATGCCTTCAAAAAGTGGTAAATCGACATCTATATCTATAGTGCCGATTTTGGCTTCAAGGGTTACATGGGTAGGGATTGGGATTGCATAGGAAATAACAGATAATAATAATACTAGTAAAACTCTCATGATGACTCGCTAGTTGATACTTATGTAAAAACTAAATAAAATGTTCTATTGAAACGGGGGAATCAGTGGCTCTTTTATATAAGTACTTGTCTGTTTTTGAATATTTTTGAAATTGATGTAAACCATTTCCATTGTCTTTTAGTGAATGGATTGAAAACGTGAAATTAATTGCTTGTATTGTTTTAAAACGACATGGATTCGTTCCCTTTAGCTAACAACTTCAGTTTATTCCTTATTCGCTATGGTTATGTGAACTCTAAAACACTTAATGTGTGATTAGACTGAAATAGCCAAACTTGAAAGCGTTGGGATACATTAGGAAGTGCGGATGCCTTTGAATTGTTTCTCTATTTATTGTTGGGCCTTTGTTTATTGTTTTCAGTTATTCTTGGGGGTTTAATCTATTGTTGTATGTGTTGTTGGTTAAATTCAATAGATCCTGTAATAGCCTAACAACTTTGTGTCATTTGCTTTACTCCTTAGAACTTCCACGGACAACTTTCAATTATATAATGAATATTACAAAGAAGTTCGTTTATAACTGATGCCTGTTTACTGACAGCATCTCGCTTTAGTAAAGTATGAATAAGGCAAATAATTTTAGGAAAGCTCATGCGTATTCTCTATGATAATTATACAGCATTAGCAACCCCGGAAATGAGATTGAAAATCAATTATTCTCTTCTCTGCAGACTAAGTTTTCAATTAATCGGCCCTGTTTTGAGAAGATCATTTTCTAAATTATTCTCAATAGCTTTAGCTACATTAACCTAACGGTGCGGCTAGATGGAATGGCAATGGTATCATCAACGAGGTCATCGAGAGCGTCAGATTGTAACAATGGCAAATTATAATAACCAAGAACTTCATAATAAGTGCAACCAGTTATGAAAATGATCATAAGGAAAAGTGGAAAAGAAACCAGTGGAGATCAGGATAGTTGTATCTGGGAGCTTTCTTAGTGTGCCTTTGCTGATTGAAAACAATCACGTTATTGTTTCTTGGTTGAAGTATTCTTTTTTTGCCTTGAAATATATGCATATCTCATTTCCATGATAAATCTTTATAGCAGGGGTGATGTCGATTTTTCAATAAGGCGACAGACCATTTAAAGAAATTTATATTGCAAGAGACGTTTTAAATTTTTGCAATTAAATCAACAAACTATTAAATGAAAAATAATTGTTGCAAATCTTTGATTGCAAATTTTTGTTTGAAAGTTTAAAGAATATTTTTATTCAGAAAGTGTTATATCAAGACCTTATAGAAGAGTTAAACTGCAAGCCACATTCTAGCCAAATTACATTCGCTAAACAGCTTTTCGAATCAATGGTATATTTTCTTTCTTCTCTAAAATTCTTTCATCATTAAAGTAGTCTCTAAGAGAACATATACCAAAAAATCTGATCTCTCGAAACGATAGCATAAACCTAAAACAATTCCTTGATAATAGAATCGAAGCGAACTCTCAACATTGATAAGTCGATCATAAAATTATTCCAAAAATAATTGCCGGTCCCAGGAATCGAACCTGGGTTTATTCGGCCACAACGAATCGTACTAACCACTATACTAGACCGGCCAATTTCTTGTAAAGTAAGATCACATGATAAACACTTGATATACTCATGAAGAAAATCCTGCATATAACCATCAACCAACCAGTAATCGTTCACTCAAATGTAAAGTTGAAAAAAATTTCAGAATAGAAACACATCAAACAAGCCATCAGATTTGGTTGGTTTTCTTCATACAATTGTTAGTACATCATGTCTAAGTTCGTCATCCCCACCGCCTTAAAAGAATTAAGATTCCATTTATCCCAAACTGGAGAAACTTCTGCTCCATTACGTCAATTCCTTACCAAGAATTATGCTACTTTAAAATCACAACTGAACTATCAATTACCTATATTAATTAGAGAAAGTTATGGCATTACTCCTACTTTGACTGCTAGATTTGAAAAAGGGCGTGAAGTTAAGAATAATTTGGAAGGTTTGGATGAAGCAGGTGTTGCTAAGGCTGTTCAAGATATCTTGAGGCAATAGAGAATGCTTGAGCAAGAGAAAAGGTGAAAAAGAAGTAGGCGGGTGCTATTAATAAAGGTCGAGTCCTTTGTTGTACATTATATTTATATTTGCATTTTATTTCTATATATATCACAGAAGTTAATACATAACAGGTGTGTTTAAAAGAGGGGGAGGATGACTACTCCGGCTTGTAGTTATTACCAACTTGATAAATACCCCAGCCTAAACTGGCAGCTTCATCGTTATATACTTCCTTGATCGAATCACCCGATTTTTGAGCAATCCCAGAAGCAACAACAATAGGCACGAAATGTTCCAAAGTAGGATGAGCAGCTTTCAATAAACTATTATTCTTCAATTCCAATAATCCTTTCAACAAATCATTAGATGTCGTCAATGTCAGAGTCAATAATTGATTGAAAGGCTTGACATATGGCATTACTTTTCCTGGCATTTGGAAACTCTTTCCTAAATCATATAAATTATGGACACTCATTCCTGAACAAACAACCAACCCAGAAAGATATCTCTGCTTGTCTTCATCCCAAACCTGCTCATTTCTGAACTTACTCAATAACTCTCCCAACCTAAAATGCGTCTCGAAATCACCATCTCTACTAGTCAAACTCACCTGAATAACTGCAGTATCAGGTAAATCCAATCCTTTTTCCTTAGGTTGGGGGACAGTTTGGGTAGTATAATCACTGAAGGCGACCTTGAATGGTACCCAAACACCATGATCTAATCCACGATCACTTACTCTTGTCTTAAACCCCCCAGATTCCAATACTTCAACTAATGACTTAACAACTGTTGCTGAACCAACAGTATGGAATTCTTCAGAGTACATATGTTTCGGAAATCCGTAGAAATCATAAATAAGCGAGTTTTCTTTGGTTGAAGGTGGTAAACTGATTTCGATAAGGTTTGTACCCAGAGATTGCCAATGGGCACTTATGACGATGATATAATCTGGTTTCCATATTTTGATTTTGCGGCCGAGATGTTTGATGGTATTGTAAGCGCCTGGATTACCGAATGGGTCGGTTGGATACATGAATGAAGGACCTCCATGACTGAGGAAATAAGTAGGAAAGGGGTTTGCGTTTTTGATGAATTTTGTGACTGTCATTGGGGTAGTAGTAGTGATAGTGGTACTTCCGGGTTTATCGGTGAAGTAGTAGTAGTAGTAGATTATCGATGCTAATATAGGAAGAGCATAAATTAATTTCATATAGAGGGTGGTAGGCTGTTAAAGTTATATCTATATATACTAACTCTTCTACTATTTACTGAGCAATGACTTGTCAGCTTATCACTAAAATTATTCATTAAATCAAACGAGCGGATTTGTAATAAGTCATCATTATGCTAGCCATTACGTAAATGATGACAAATCCATTAAAATGATGAATCATACGACATTATATAAATCCGCTATTTATGTCGTATTTTTGACAGATGTCGTGAAAAATCTCGTAATTTGGGATGATGAAATTCCATCTTGATTCTTTACACAGATTTCTCATTTGCGCTTGCAACGCCATGCTACTAGGAGGTTGTTAAATTGATTGAAGGAAACTAATAAGAATGTGAAACTCAAGATCTCTCATCAACACATTAATTAGTTAATGGGTGACCTCCTTCTAATTCCAGAAGAATGTTCTTGAGAAGGCGAAATGGTTACGTGATGTTTTTGGGATATATGGTTGGTTCATGAAGGAGATTAATACAGCGAAATATCCACCAGTTAAGATCAAACCTAAACCCTGTCATTGTCCTTGGACAGCCAAGTCTATTGAAAGGTGTTAATTCATTTAACGTCTTTTTGGACGTGGTATAGAAGTTTCGACATATAGTAGTGCTAGTTGAATTCAACAAAGACTTGCGATGTCAACCAGCATTATTTTGGGTCGTCCCAAATTATAATCACACGACTAAGAAAAAATTAAGTGAATTAACGCCCTTCCACAGCAACGACAACACTGCCTTAGGAAATGATGGACAATTCGCGCATACTGAATGGAAATACAGCAGTTCGAAAAATCTCCCCACATTCCAATTGGTTCTTTCAGATTACTGATTTAAGCGAAGAAATTGAACAAGAATCTCATCCATTAAGTGCTGAAGGTTTTGATGGATCCACATTTTAGAAAAGCTCTATTATTGTAAGAAGATTCTTGTATGGATTGTTTGTGACTCCATTAAATGAAGGAAGTACTTGTTAAATCGAGAATCGGCTCATGCTAAGTGAGATGTGCTCTGCACGTCATTTGCGTGTCTTTTTTTAAGAGGACTACGCTTATTCATTATCTTGGTGATTGTTAGGTCTTTTCGAGCACATAGCATAATGGGCAAGATTAGCAGGTTATGGGTAGATTCGTCTTCAATAAGAAATCAAGGTACTTATTGGCTATATATAAAGTAGTAGTTGATCTAGAGGGAGGATCGACTCTAATATTGTTTATTTATGATTTAACTCTCCACTTTGTCCATTTGACAATTACTAAATGATTGTAGCGACTTTGGCAAGAAGTTGAAGCAAATAGTATTTTATTATCTGTTAAGCCTACAAAAGCATAATAGCAATACCAATTTAAAAACAGACAGAGCAGCAAATAACTAACTATAGCTAGAGACTGCACAGACCCAATGACCCAATGATCTGTTAAGCGATATCAATTCAATTATAAATAAGGCTACAGAAATGAGCAAATATAATGACCACAAACAAGAATTAGACAAAAAGGATTGAAACACTAATGATTCGAGAGGAACCAAAGATAAGACGACAATATTACTCCAAAAAAGTTGACAACGTAACCATCTGTATTAAATTATTCTATATTCGGCAATAAATACGTTCAACAATAGTTATGACTTGTAAGTCCATGTATTGGATAAATATCCTAACACGCGTGAGTAACTATAACGTGGTCTGAAAACATCAAGACGAACGTTCAACTGTAACCACACAAAGGAATCATCTGAATCTGTCTGGAGAAGCGAGCAAGAAAATAAGATTTTTTTTCTCCAACGAGCCATTTCCAACGTCATACTGACTGTTAGATTAAGGGGGAATATTGAATGAAGTAATTAAGCATTCAACATTCCTCGTTAACGTAACAGCCGGAATTTAGACAAGACCCGCTATCTTTTGAAAGCACCAGAAACTAAGTGTTTTGGTTATTCTATCACCACGCAACTTTTCCTTTTCAAAATATTGCAATTTAAGGACTCCATTCATAATACGATTTCTGGTGAAATGACATCTAATATATATGCTTGGTTCTCTGATAGAGTGTAGATTATTAGCAAGATCTTTTGCAGATTTCGAACATTGAACTGGTAACTTAACGGTTATGTCAAGTTGAGTAAACAAATTGCTCTATCAACCATTGAAGCGGAATACATTGCACTACCAGAAACAGGAAAGGAAGGGTTATGACAACTTGATTAAACAAATGTATCAGCCATAAAAGTTCCTTCAGCTAGTGCCATGTATCCAACCTCTGTGGTTGATGGTGCAACACTTGTTTCTTATTTTTGCAGCTAATGGCAGCACCTGCAAACAACACCAAGTTACCAGTTATTAGAAAGTGATGTGACCCCTTTGATATTACTGACATCAAGGGTTGACAAAATGGATCCAGCAACAAGGAAAAAAACGAGAGGAACCACATATCATGAATGTTGACGTTCACAAGCGAATGAGGACCGTACTTTGGGCCTGATGCTATATTTACTTAATGTTGTGGTAATTGGTTTGGCGGGGAGGCGGGGATGATCATAAGAATGAGGATTGCTCAGAAAGTTTCAATTAGGTCCAACTTTAGAGTCAACTCCACTCATACCATATAACTTTCCATATATTGGTGCATCCCTGGACCTCGAGCGAATTCATGCCTTTGTGGTAGAACAACAGAAACTACCTATACCAGACGGGCTCGTGTTAAGTGATCCATACACCATTAAATACAAATCACCACCTCGTTGGAGAAATAGACCATTACCAAAGTATTCACAAGAACAGCTCCAGTTCTTTGATAAACACATTAACGAATTATTAGCAACTGGCAAAATCAAAAGACTTTCAGCAACAGACAATTACTCTATGGCATTTCTTGTCCCCAAGAAGACACCACCACATCACAGAATGGTTATCGACTACTTACCTATTAACGCTTTCATCGATGCTCCAACCAGTCAATTTGTACCCCAGCAAAACTACTTACCGGTTTCAGCAAAGCTACAATTTTCCCTTCCATAGATATTTAATCTGCATTTGACCAAGTCAAACTTGCACCAGATTCAACCAACGCATCAACATTTAAAATTCCTGGTGCAGCGTTCTACCATTCGGTTTAACTATCTCGAGAAATTTTCCATCGTACATTAATAGATCTTTTTGGTGATGTTCCATCTGTTAAAATTTCATATGGATGATATACTTGTATTTTCAAACAACACAAAAGAGCACTTCACTCATATCCAATTTGTGTTAGAACAATTATATTGAAACAATTTCATTGTCAACTTTGATAAATCGGTGCTTGCTGTTCCTAGAATATCTTGCGTAGGAAAAGTGAGTTCAAGATCGCATAGCGACAGAAGACGATTCTATTCAGACTGTTTTAGATCTTAATCCTCCAAAGAATAAACAAGAACTACAAAAATTATTAGGGAATTTAACTTATTTATCAAGTTATCTTTCAAAGCTTTCGTTATTCGTGGTTCTATTTTCAAACCTTCTCCAGAAGCATGCAAGATTTATTTGGACTAAGTAACATGACGAAGATTTTTCACCAGATCAAATCTATCTTAGTTAAGGACTTAATTTTTAGGGTGCTATGATCCATCTTTACCAACACAAATTAAGGCCGATTCCAGTGATTATAGTGTTTGTAGAACAACTACACGACGATTTATGGCTTCCAATAGAATATTGTTCAATCAAATTTCGTGGATCCCAATTGAATTGGCTGATAGTTGAAAAGGTGTTATATGCATTGGTTTCAGCAGCGCTTAGTTTCCAGTATTACATCAACGTCACTACTACAGTTTTGCAATCCAATGTACCACCTATGTTGTCCATCATCGGCTTCCCAATCAACAACTTCCACAGAAAATCTCGTCGTATTAAGGTTGGCGGGGTGGGGATCTGCTCCGAATATCCTTCAAACATCCAACCGTTTGTCTGTCTTTGCTATCCTTAGGTTCCCGATCACTGCCTATTGTAAGTTATTTTTTCCAAGATTCCCTGTGTTATGGGTTGGTTGCTTTCTTGAACATCAGGCCTACATCTTCTTCCACTACAACAATTTTCCATTTATTACTGCCTTGACTGTTAGATTCTTTCCACAAAACTTTTTCAGGCCCTAGGATATGCCAGTATTACAGATGATCTATGAATCTCCGTTTCTGCCACAGGTGCTACTATTCGAAGAGAGTTCCAAGATTAAAGCAGTAGTGTTTTCTAAATTTGTTCAGCAGGGTTTAATAAAATCGAGCTTGTGACGATTTTGCAGACAGACTTTTTCGTATGGTTCAAACTGATGACGATAAGAACATGGAAATTATTTGATTACTCATAGCTGGAGTTTTCACCCAGACCGCCTCGAGAGCTTTATTGAACTAAATGTGTGTGAATTCAAACCGGGAAACATTGAGGGATTTCATCCGCAAAACAACCAGTACCAAACACAAATCGTTAAACCTGAATCATCCAACCACTGCAGTTGCCAACTCAGTTGTCACCAAAAAAAACAAAAACGTTAACACCACTCTTGCCTGGTGATCACAATATTCTACTGTTAAATCATCATCCACCACTTCATCTGATGGGGGGAATTCCAACTACGGTCATCAGACAGCAGTTCCCGCAACCAACACTAGATCCAGAACCTCCTGTCAAAAAGATGAAAACTAATCCAGAGTCAATATTGGAGCAAACTGACGAACAAGAGGAATACTTTCCACGAGATGTCAACTATGCAGACGTGGTATATGTTTTGGGACGTGCAACGGTGGTATTGAAAACCCCAAACTTCGTTCCACGAACAATTAGGCTGAAATCCAACTGAGATGCGACCCTCATTCGTATTTCCAAGAAGCTACTATGAACATCAATTCATTAAAAAAATTCAAGAATTATGCCCCTCAAGAAGAAATTCAGATTCCAGAGGCATATAATCATCAATCATCGCTAGATCTTGATTTACCATCTAGGGAGCAACAATTTTATGATGGTAACCCTCCTGCAGACTCAAATGCAGAACAACCTCCTCATTTTTCATCAAGGGAGAGGGAATTGAATTGAATGCTGTCTCAATTCAGGAACTTGTCAATGGTAATCGACGAATGTATCAACGGAAAACAATACCGGTCGTGATTAGAACAAATAGAAACAGCTGATATAGTTCTTTCGTAACGCCAGCCGTTTTCCTATCGGTTTCTTGATTTGAGGAATGGACCCAAAAGTATTGATAAATATCTAAAGCGACAACACACTACCAACGATACTCTCTAACAGGCGAATGTGAGGTTTTTCTTGAGCAACGAGGTAAGGATCATAGAGATTCATAAACCTCTCAAAATTAGCAAACGAAGATAAATGCAAGGAATACCAATAGTGTATACCAAGGTAAGCAAAAAGCAAACGCAACCGTACTCTCCAAATTCAACACATAGTAATAAAACATACGGCAATAAAAATAAAGTCCTGATTAACGGTAGAACACATTGGACATAACGGGGGCTAAACTATCATAGCCAAACCGATTTAGAACATTTCATAGACTAGACCCCTCGGTTCTCCCCCTGGGGAATTTTGTTTAATGAGAACGAATGAATTGTTGATGTGAAGCAGTTTTTACATTTTCTTCTGGTATTTATATTAGTATTTTATTGTGCACATACAATCTAAAAAGAGAAGGAAATGTGATTTATTATATTATATTATATTATTAGCATATTAAAAACCCTATTTATAATAGAAACCCAGATAAAACTAAACTAAAAAGACAACCAAAAAAGACGCCATAGAATGTAAATAAAATCAATCAATAAAACTCTAACTATTGAAACCCAAATAAAAGTGTGTGTGTGTATGTGTATATATGTGTTGAGAATTTCATTTTCTCTCATTCCTCTAAAATAAGTCAGCAAATTCAGCAACATGTGGATGAACTAAATCATGATGTTGTTGTGGTTCAAACTTAATTTGTTTATTGTTGAATTGTAGCCGATATGGAAGTTCAGCCTTATCAGCTTGTTGAATACCACAAGCCAAATAATTCATCATTATTCTGTTAAAAGATTGTTCATCATTAGCAATCAACTTATTGTTGTAATCAATAATGAGTGGAAATTGTTGTTGATGATTCTCTAATTGAGTCATAATTGAATTGTTATTTGGATGAATATCAGTACATTGATCACTAATAAATTGCAAATCAGCATCAGATAATGGTTGATTAAACTTAACATCAACATCAAATTTGGTAGTTAAGGAAGGAATGGATGATGAATCTTGATCCATCTTATGTTTAGTGCATGGTAATAAACTGTATGAAGTTAATCTAGTTAATAAATTATGTGATAATAATGAATTGGTATTGTGATAAACAGTTATGGCTGGTTTGGTAACACTGGCAACAGAAGCAGAAGTAGTAGCAGAAGCAGCGGCAGCAGCGGAAGATGATACTTTGGAAGTAGTCCTTAAGGCAGTATTAATGATTGATCTGAACATTGCTTAGGCTGATAATTGATATTTATTAGAAAATAATAAGAGAGAGATAGTTTGAACTAAAAAAGAGAGATAAGGGTGTTCTTTTATATTATATATTTATATATTGCAAAAATTGGGAAAATCCAAAGAGGGGAATCGTATAAACAAAGACATTTTATTTTTTTGTTCTATCGTTTAACATGTTTAATTCTATGCTGCATACTGAATATAGTACTCCCTTAAAAAAACCCAAAAATAATTGTAAGTCATTGAGTGACTCACATAATGAAACTTACGCGGCCAATAAATAAAGAATATAAAAAAAGAAAAATTCCCCTCCTTTCATGCGTAAAAAAGAATCTCTTTCCCATTTATCCTGATTTTTCTATTCTTAAAATGTCGTTGTTCCAAATTTAAATTTTTATCAATAATAGTCGTAATAATATTTCAAACCCAACAGACTATATGCAGTATAAACAATACTCCTCTTTTTTAAACGAATCCTTCTCTTTCTTTCTTTTATTTCAACAAAAAAGAATGGCGACATTTTTGTTTTTCATTCATAGCCCAAAACCTATAAATAGTATCACAAACATAAAATTACATCCATTCATCAATATTAAATTGACTCCTCTCTCTTTTTTATTAAAGAAAGTTTCATTTATCAAATTGCCACAACCTTCTCATGTGTTTTGTCTCTATTATCACTAAAATTCCAGCAGAGCATGACAATTGAATTGAATAGAATTGAATTGAACAATTTGGAAAAATCTTACGTAGTGTGGCAAAACAATTATTTCGTATGGACATGCCACGACGCCGCTCGTATGGGCTTTTCCTCCTCCTCCTCTTCTCTCACTTTTTTTCTTTTAATGGTAATCCTTTTTCTGCGTTATCACAAACTTACCTTATCACGCGCAACACATACAAAACAAAATTTTATGTATCTCTGCAACACAAATATTTTTTTTTTGGTTTGAAGAAACCGTTTTATTATTATTCTTTTTTCGGGCAAAGATCTAAAGTTAAAATGGTTTATTAAAGAATTCTAGAACTGTAATAATCCTAACTGCAGTTTCATGCAATCAACACGAAATCTAAAGTACTGTCAATCAAAACAAGATACAGACCACGTGTAATTGTCTTACATCATCATCACCTAATTTTTACCTCACATATGATTGCGAGCCCTATTACCTCCATTGCTTTACTTTTTAAAAGTTGATCCGTTTTTTTTTTGTTTTTCTTTCGCAATCCTCGCTTATGCATCCCTTGGATGTTTAGGAATTTTTTTATTCCAAAAGTTATTTTGCCTTGCTTCGTTTTTTATTTTGCTTATCTAGAACTTTTTCAGGTAAATCTCTTTCCTTTCAAAAAAGCTCTTTCTGTATAAATCCCATAACAAAAGGAGAAAGCCCCTATGGCAAATAAATTCCACTTCATGTCTTTGCTTTTTATGGTTACATATCCTTTTTTTTTGGCATAGCCAAGGGATGAATGAATAACAATATCATAACATCCCCACGAATTCTATCGAGTATAAAGACAATTCTTTGATTGCTTTTTATATTAGTGTCTATACACATATGTCGCGCTCTTATGACTAATTACTTCAACTGTTCTGGAGAAACTCTATAAAATTGAAGGGAGCACGCGTCAGATCATCGGCAATAAATTGATTTTTGGCCACCGGATTAATTTTTCTCGTAGATGCTAAGAGAGAAAGAGAGAGGGGCAATCCGTTTTTTGCAATCACGGAGGCTTAGAGCGCATTGCCAACATTTTTTTTGGGGGGGCTTGCTTTTGTCTCCTTCTGGAAACAAAAAAAAAGAGGAGAATCCATACAAATGTGTGATGTGCACTTTGTACGAGATTACAAATGCTAAACCAGCAAGCAACTGGTGGCAAAAAAAAATTAGAAAGAAAAAAGATTCTTTTTTGCGAAATTCAACTTGGAAACGCAATTAAAGAGATATCTACGTGGGAAACAAACATTTATGAGGAAAGGGATATTCCCCCTAGAAAAGACTAGACCCATAAATGTGATTAGGGAAAGGATTTCTTAATTATAGAATTTTTATGCAATAATTGGTTAGTAGTCTGATATATTAATGTCTCTTTCTATAAATAATTAGATAGATCTGATTATAGCCTTCTAATAATATATGATTACTAGAGTATTGTATTAAGGTTTACTGTTTACTGATTTATTTGGTGGGTAAAATCCCAAAATGGACAACTAAATCTAGAAATATTTTTTTCCTTTTTTGGTTGATGTCTGCAGCAATCTCTAAAACAGAAGTCAAAAAAGAACACCTGGCAACGGTTCAAAATCTCCTTTCATGCGATTTAAGAGTAATGGTCTAGACAAATCTTTTCGATGGAAATCAAAAGCCGTTGTTGTGAGATACTTGAGGAAACATCGATATACTCCGAGTAGAGAAACTCAGTAACCTTGCTTTTGTTCAGTTCCATTGTCTTCCGAGGAAAGACACACCACCTACTTCCATCATTACAATAAAGGTTGTTGGTACCAGGCACTCTTGTGTATAAAGGAAAGGAAGAAAAGTAGAACAGGTTCTCTCGCTTGATCCTTTTAACGGAGACTGTAACACTTTGTTTATAGTGATATGGTGATTGATTATAATATTGCTTTTCTTTGAATACGTATTTTTCCGTGAAAATTGTTTTAAAGTTTAGGGAAATGATTTTTCCATGATCTTCACAACCTTTGCAATCTCCTTTTCCAGCATCTGCAATTAAATGAGATGAAATGAAATTAGTTTCTCTTCAATCTCTACATTCTGACAAGTTGAATGTCACTCTTTTCATTATTTGATAAAATTGGAAATTTGTTGAGAGATTTCTATTTGTGAAAACAGTAAATTTTCTGAAATCCATTTACCATAAAAAGAATGTATATATAAAACGGTTTGATACTGTTGGCATACACTTGTTGCATTGTGCAATAAGTGTTCAAATACCCAAAAAATAAAACATAGAACTTTTGATTCTGCCCAGGATCGAACTGGGGACGTTCTGCGTGTTAAGCAGATGCCATAACCAACTAGACCACAGAACCAGTCGTTCGCGACATTTTTGAAAACATAACTTTCGTGTAATTTTTGCATGATTCTTTTGGTAGCGCCAGAACTTAGTTTTTTGATTTTTGTATTTTAAAAATTCTGATTACTTGATAATATAAAAGTGGTTTATGAAATGTTTTTTATAGTTTAAACCAGCTTTTATGACCAACATGGACCCCAGAATCCGTCGAGTAATTGTGAATTTCATCTTTTAATACTTCAAAGTCCTCTTTTCTATTCAAGAACACCGTTAAGTCATCCGCGTAAGCTAGAGTCTTTGCATGATAATCATCATAAATTTGTATTCCTTTGATAGCTTGCTGCAAGCGATTTAATAGTGGCTCTAACGAAAGGTTAAATAACAATGGAGAGACCGAATTTCCCTGTCTAGTGCCTCTTGTCAATTGGAATGAAGTGGATTCGTGGTATTGATTCTTACGACTGCTTCTTGCTCAGCGGTGATCAGCATAAGGATTCTTCGCATTCTAGGACCTAAGTTGATCTTCTTTAAGACTTCTTTTAGATATGGATGCAGGACACGATCAAAAGCTTTAGAAAAATCAAGCATAAGAATTCCTGCTCCTGAATGTTGCATTTTCTCTATTTGATCCTTCACTATGTCAATTTTTGAATAATGTCATGAATGGTGTATTTTGCCATAAATCCTCCCTGATCATAACTAATGATTGTGTGAAGTTTACTTTGTAATCTTTGATTCAATACTCTCGAAATTACCCTAAGTAGGCAATCTACTAGTGAGAGTGGTCTAAAATCTCCTATGTGTGGATTCCCAGTAATTCCTTTTGGAATTAATGTAATTCCTTTTGGAATTAATGTAATTATACTCCGTTTCATCTTCTCTGGAAGGTGCCCGTATTCATAATGTGATTAGCAGGTGTCGCAAGGACTGGTTCCAGCGTTTTCCAAGTCATTTTTAAGGAACGGTAGCAAAATCATCCGCCCCTGGAGAGGATTCATTGGAACACTTTCTCAATCTATTGGTTAATTCAATTACTGAAATGTCTTCGTCTAATTTATCTCTTGCTTCATTGTCTAGCTTTATCAGAGTGGTTCAAGTATTGTTCGATATACCCCTTATCTTCTTCGGTTTGGTTATCCGTAAAAAGTTTCGTCATTTCAGTTTTAGCAACTTTTAATATTCCCAAACTATCTTCCGCTATCACCTTATTCTCTTCGTGTATCTTATCAAATATAATAGGTTGTCGTTTCTTTCCTTGAAATCTTTCGCTTAGAACTTTGTATATCTCCATTTCATCCTGCGTTTCACTTTCCTTGGGTTGTTAACAATAGTGATATACCGACACGAATGATAGAACCAGTCCTTCCTCTCCAATCAGTGAGTCAACAACTTCTCCACTTGACGACATATTCGATCTTAATGCGCAATACCAAACCATTTTACACCTAAAGATCATCTACATATAAGTCGCCAACCTATTTATCCAACAGTTGACTAATAACCAAATTGATGATCTTTTTATTTAGTTCCTCTGGATTATTGATACGATATCTGCCTCTTTTCCATACACTAAAGATAAGATAATTTCTAAATACCTGTTCACGTTTTTGTACTCATTAAGATTTGATCCCGAAGGGGCGATTATCCACTCTTGTTTAATGTTACCTGGTAGTTCCTAGCTTTTTGCCAAATTCTTTGTGATGTGTTGTTAAACAACATAAACATGTGTTCCACCGTTTCTCTAATATCAGGGTTTTGGCATAAAATGCAGTTTGGGTACCTTTGGCAATTTATCTTTTGGGTAGAATTGTTTTGGGTACAGTCTATTCCGTTGCCCCCAAGTTGAAATACCAAATTTTCATCAACGTTTTTTTGAGTTATTAGTAATTCTTTTCTCGTTTAATTGTTTCCAAAATCTCTTTATATTAATTTCCGTTAATTGGTATTTGGATATTAAGCGTATCCAGAAATTGAAGCTTATCGTTATTCTTTTGTAAGCTCTTACTGA
Source organism: Hemisphaericaspora nanyangensis (assembly GCA_030557635.1). Taxonomy (NCBI): domain Eukaryota; kingdom Fungi; phylum Ascomycota; class Pichiomycetes; order Serinales; family Debaryomycetaceae; genus Hemisphaericaspora; species Hemisphaericaspora nanyangensis. The sequence continues at coordinate 91,132 of JAKTPO010000036.1, read as the reverse complement.
GAGCAGTATAAATGATAATTCTGTTATATATCCTTTTTCTGAATAGTATCTTGAAGGAGATGTTTATATTTATTTATTCTCAATCAAGATACATTTATTGCATGGAGTTCTTGGCAGGCGGAAAAATCAAATCCACCGAAGAGGTGAATGGTCGATTCGAAGAAGTTGGCCTTGTCTAACGTTTGGTTTTTTTGCTAAATGAAAAACAATATTTCAAAGAATGGGTTAAACTAGTTTAACCAACAGGCTCAACCCCCATACTCAGTTGATGGTAGAAACAATGGGACCCAACGACAATGAATAAAAGTATCAAAGAGATCCTGGAAAAATACCTTCCCTCTCCTTCAAGATACTATTCAGAAAAAGGATATATAACAGAATTATCATTTAAACTGCTCTCAGTAATAGCTGTGTTGTTGAAAAATTGTAATTAATTTCATGTAGACCCCCCCTCCCCCCCCCCCATAAAAAGAAAAAGAAAACAAAATAAGAAAAAAAAAAACATTCAACAAACCAATTGAAAATCTTCATCATTATCACCATCATCATCAAACTATAAATTCAAAACCTATATACAAACACACTCCAACAATGGATTACGATGAAGATGATTTAGATTATCGTTCTGAAGAACATGAAGAAGAATTTAATGAAGATTCTTTAACCAATGAAGAATATGATTTATTACATGACATTTTACCTAATTTGAAACTTGCTTTAAAGGATTATAATGACGAAATACCTGATTATGATTTAAAAGAAGCCTTGTATTATAATTACTTTGAATTGGAACCAACAATTGAAGAAGTGAAATCTAAATTTAAGAAGAGTACGTATAATAATAAACCTTTCTCTTTATAACCATCTCCCCCCCCCCATCTCCCCCAATCCCCATTCACATACACTCATTTCAATATGACTACGCAGTTTTTACATCCAACAACAAGGGCAAGGCCCCCCCCAAAGAAAAAAATAAGAGACGCTCACAAAAAAAATTCTTTTGCTTCAAATCATTTGCACGATTGAACAATCCCCCAAAGGGTAAACCTCCCCCCACCTCCCCCCCAATTAATGTCCAAATTAGCACAGCTAGCTAAAGCTAGAGCACAACAACGACAACTACAACAACAGCAACAGCAACAGCAACAACAAGAAAATGCACAAGAATCACCACCACTGCTTCTGACACTACCATCAAATGAGTCACCAAAACCAATATCAAAATTATCATCACTAGCAAAAGCTAGAGTCAATCGTACAACCAATTCCCCATCACCAATACCGAAATCAATTGCAATTTTGGATAGATTGTCAACAGGTTCTTTTCCTTCACCATCACCATCACCAACTCCTTCTTCACCCGCTATAAAAGATAAGCATATAAGCATACTCAAAAGGAAACCCTTGAAACGATCTCATAGTGATGATCATACACCAGCACCTTCGCAAACCACCCCAGAAGTGGAAATGGAAGATGTTGAAAATGATTCTTCAGAACCAGTTATGCCCGAAATAATATTCGACATAACGCTTGACAATTCTCTATTGTCTATACAACCAACGAATTCAGTGTCATTATTTTGGTTTGATGAAACTTCTCAAAATGGGCAATTTCAATTACATAAACGGAGAAAGGTACAAGAAGAAACAATATTTCAACAAATTACTAACATAGATTTAGAAAAATTGATTCAAGTAAAGGAAAATTTTACTAAACCTTCACCAGATGATGAAATCTTACAAGCTCAAAAACAAGCATTTGATTTAGATTTATCAGGTTTGAAAATTTCAAAAGATCAAGAACAACAACAACAACAACCGGACCAACCAAAAAGAACTACAATCAAGGAAACTAAACCATTCAAGAAAATTGATCTAGATAAAGAATTAGCGACAAATCCAGAATATACCAAACCTCATAAATCATTCGTTGTCATTGGTCATGTTGATGCCGGAAAATCGACTCTTATGGGTCGATTGCTTTTTGATTTTGGTATTGTTGATGCCAAAACCGTCAACAAATTAGTTCGAGAAGCGGAAAAGGCCGGGAAGGGTTCATTTGCACTTGCATGGATAATGGATCAAACTGAAGAAGAAAGATCTCATGGTGTTACTGTTGATATTTGTGCTACTGATTTCGAAACTTCTATGACTAAATTCACAGCAATTGATGCTCCAGGACATAAAGATTTTGTACCACAAATGATTGGCGGTGTTTCTCAGGCAGAATTTGCCTTGTTGGTTGTTGATACAATCACGGGGGAATTTGAATCAGGATTCGCTATGGATGGACAAACTAAAGAACATACCATATTAGCTAAAAATTTGGGGATTGAGAAGATTTGTGTAGTTTTGAATAAGATGGATAAAGAAAATTGGAATCAAACTAGATTTGAAATTATCAAAACTCAATTGATTGATTTTTTAACTGGACCAGAAGTGGAATTTACTCAAGAACAGATTGATTTCATTCCAATTTCGGCATTGTCCGGTAATAATGTTGTTAAACGTGATGAATCAATTGATGCTTTTAGTTGGTATACTGGTCCAACATTAGGTTCATATTTAGAAAATGTCAAATTAGCGAAGAAATCAATAAATTTAACTCAAGAACCATTTTTCCTTTCTGTACATGATGTATACCGTGCTACTGGAGAAATCAAAGTCAGTGGGAAGATAAGTAGTGGATATATTATGGCGGGTGAAACAATTATTTCCTTACCTAGTGAAGAAACATTACAAGTGAATACAATCAAAGAAGCTAAAAAACAAGTTGATTTTGCAATTAGTGGTCAATTGATTCAAATGTCATTTAAAGCAAGTCAACTTTCAAATGAATCTGTTGAACAAATTAGAATTGGTGATTTGATTACGAAATTAGGATCACCTGCAAAAACAGTGAAATCATTTACGGTTTCTTTACATTTATTTAATATGGATAAACCATTATTAGTTGGAATGCCATTTGTTTTGTTTAGAAATAATTGTCATGTACCTGCTAGAGTAACCAAGATTATTGAAGTGACTAATGGCGGTAAGAAAAAGAAAAAGTTACTACATTTGGTTTCTAAACAAACTGCAATTGTGGAAATTACCGTTGACGAAAATTCATCATTACCAGTTACTAAATATTCTGATAATAAGATATTAGGAAGAGTAGTGATTAGAAGGGAAGGTGTGACAATTGGAGCAGGTACAATTATCGATTTTTAGGATCCGTAAGTATATATATATTATATATATCTAAAACGATACATAATCTACTAAAAGGATAAAAAATCCTAATAGTATACAAAGACTAACCAACATATTTGCCCCTCTTTTATTCGACTTAGTTGCCCTTGTTAATGTTTTATTCCCCATGGCAACTTCGATTTCTATTTGCAGGTGAGTATCCATTAAATTACCAATCGTTTCACCTTGGCTAGTCAATTTGAATGATAATTCATTTTGAATATTTATAATATCAAGAATCGATTTTTGGACTTTTTCAACTTGTTGCAATTGATTAGTTTTCATATTTAGGAATTCCAGATTCTCCATTTCTAATTCTTGTAATTGTTGTTGATCAAGTTCTTCTTGAAGAGGAGATTGTGTTGATGATGCATATTGATCAATATCGGCAAAAAATTCATCATTCAAATCTTCATCTTCAAGGAAATTCTGGAAATTCAATAAGTTCAATTGTTTCTCTCTTGTAAGTCTCTTATGTTGTAATGCATCAAATTCTTTATTAACATAATTCAAAGTTTCCATCAAAAAACGTAATATTTGTTTTCGATGATTTGTTATAGTGACATAATAAATCTCTTGATCACTAGGTTCATCTTCAGTACCAAGTATAGATCCTAACCAATTTGATCGATGATTATGATGACGTAAAGTTGGTGAAGATGAACCTGAGTGTATTTCTTGTCTTTTGCTTTCATATGTTTCCAAATGAGTTAATTTCTTATACATTTGTTGAATCTTTAGATTGAATTCTTCATCGATTTTATTCTTATCTTGAATAGATAGATTGCCGGAAGAAGTTGTTGTTGAAGAATCATCATTGATGGCCAAATATGGTGATTTTATTTCTTTTATGAATTGATGCATATTGGTTAACATCTTGTACAAGTCGATTGATTCCTTGATGAATGTGTCTTTTAATATGTACGGGATTGGCTTGGGAGAAGAAGAAGATGCTGATGATGATGTAGATCTGGTTTGTGATTGGTCATAGTCTAATGAATCACCTAATTCTGTCTGAACAATATTTACACATTGTCTAAAGAGTGGTGTTAGATCAGTCATTCGGTTTGGTGATCAATGGTATTAGTTATTGTATAACCAGGGGACTCTTGAAAATTTATTTATTTTTGATTTTTGGTTGATTCTTAAGTGTGGACACCAAAAGAGTTTACGAAGGTATTGATATATACATATAATATATAATATATATAATACATATATACGTATAATACATATATACGTATAATACATATAATACATATATACATATGTAGCTTATTCTATGCAGCCATATAATCAATACAGGTTGTTATCTCAACAGCATCTTTATGGTTATTAAATGAATCCACAACTTCTACAGTATATGAATCATATACAAGATTCCATCGACCAATAAATTGTTTACCATTAATATTCTTAACTCTTAAATTATGTAATTTCCTATATTGTGGTGGTCCTTGAACATAAGCAACATAACCAGGTACACCAGGATATAAGATATTATCAGCAACTATCATGGTTCCAGGTGCAATTAAATTCAAGGTTTCTAATACTCGAAGATCAGGAATATAAATATCTTTCCAATGATCAATGAATATAAAATCAATTGCTTGATATTTATAATTAGGTTGAATTGTTTCTTTAAATGTACGCAATTTATCACAAGCTTTACCAATTATGATCTCAACTATATGAGATAACCCAGCCAAATTAATTAATTTATTGGCAATTTGGGCATAATATTCATTTACTTCAAAACTGTAATATTTTGCCTTGGGATCAATTGTTAATTCTTTAGCAAACAAGATGGCACTATAACCAATATAACAACCAAATTCAACCATTATTTTTGGTTTTACTCTTTTGATTTGTTCAACGACAATTTGACCCTTTAATGGACCAATAGTCATTAATAACTTGTACTCTATCGCTTTATCTTCAATTAGTTTTAATACTTCATCCGGGTTTCCTTTTATTGCTTCAAGTTGTTGTTTGGGTAAATTGAAAATAGCATCAACTAATTTATCTTCTTTAGTTTTGTCACCTTTCATCAACAATGTTAAATCTTTTGAGAAGACACAAGGGGATTAACTAGTGTAAAGCTTTAAAACAATATAAGTAAAGAAAGAATTAATTACTCAGGATTATAAGTATTTGGGATGTTTTTTGCCAAGTGAACCAAGTGAAACAAGGTTATTTAGTTATGTAAAAGGCTTTTTTGGGGTATTTAACCCCAGGTACTCTTCCCAATTAGGAAATCTGATTGACAAACGATTTATCGGTAAACGGTTTACCCGTTTTAAAAAGTACGATTTTCAACAACCTCTATAGACATCAATTAGAAGGGGCTCCATTCTACATTCTCAAGAGATTGGTGAAACGAGACCTCCAACAGAGAAAACAGGGTTAGAGATCTTTTTAGCTTTTTCAGTTCTTTGTATTTACCATTTATATAACAAAAGATCTCAATAAAGTATTTTTTCCAATATTACTTCTCACTGTTCAATCCACTTATAAAGTAATCTAAATGAGTTTCATATCGTCCTCCAATCTCTCTCTTTATCATAGCAACAATATTGAGAACTTGTTGTCTTATAGCTTTTTGGTAACTAACTAATAGCAACTATTAACGTAATGACTTCTCAACCGATGTCGTATGTCGTCTTGATAAAAATGTCGTAACTAACATCTGATCAAATCCATATTAATCTGATCATCATCGTAATAATATGGATTTGATCTTAATAAAACGTTTCATGTTTTCAATTATTCACTTTCATATTTATAAGATACAAAGAAAAAAATCATGGCAGAGACAAATATACCAGGTAATCATGAACGAACGACAATCAACAATGCCCTAGCCAGATTTCAAGCTTTGAAAGTAAAACGACAAGAATCCAAGAAACTAAATAAACGAGAAATATTTGAAGATGCAAAAAATCAACGAATGGCATCATCAATAAAAGCTAAACAGGAGGAACTAGATGGTGTTGATGGTGATAATAGAAACCAAAAAAAAAATGATGAACCAGAAACCCCACTACTTGAATATACTATTGAACAAACTGAAAAATGGCAATCTAAACAAAAGAAAAAGAATAATATTGGCGGAACTCAAAATCTTGATATATTGGCAGAAACTACATATATAAAAGAAATATCGGAAATTAAAGTTGATAAAGAAGAATATGATCGACAAAAGAAGTCATTGATGGAGAAGTATGATGTTGACGATGAATCACAATTAAGGACGATTGTTGATTTTGAGAATAATCCAAGTGTTCAAACAAAGAGAGAAATGGTTACCAAATTGGCCGAATCGAATGAAAGAAAGATGAAAAGGAGAAGGAATAAGAATGATGAGAAGGATGTTGATAGTTTTATTAATGAGAAAAATAGACAATTCAATATGAAATTGAATCGTCAATATAATTAAAAAACGTTGATTTTTGAGGATCCTTCCAATTTTAATGAATAAATATACATTCAAAGTGAAATATTGTGCCCCCCTCCACATATAGATCTAGGGATATATTGTTTTTCAAAGAGTCACAGACTCTCAGTACATAATTAAAGGTTCGAATACAAACAACGTCTAAAGAGAAAATAAACAAAATAATAAAACACAAGAAAAACGGTTAGACAATATCCCAAAGTATCTAGAATCGAGATAACTTTGAAATTTGATTCAAAGATCTAAACTTACAACAACAGTATGCTTGGGAAGTAAATATAACTTTAATGATTTGCTATAGGAATTCCTGCAAAAGCTTTTCATCAAAAACTGCACGAGACTTCACTTTTTGAGTTAACAATTATTAAATACTATATATATATGTATAACTTATATGAATTCTCTGTTTCAGATATCGATGTTTACTACTACACTTCTTCTTCTTCTTCTTCACTTTATGTAAATACTCTAGTCAATTGTCATTATATTACCCGGATGTTATGTTGACATATTACCCGGATGTATCTGTTAATGTTTTTTTGCCTGTTGAATGAAATTTTCTGTGATGTTTTAATGAAAATTGTAAAAATCGATCACCATCACCATAAAGTGCTTCATATATACATATATACATATATATAAACAACAGCCATCAATTCATCATCATCAAAAACAACTTCATTCCATATATAATAAGGAGTAACATCCCTATATAGATTTTGTATTATTATTATTATTATTATTATTATTACTATTATTAGTATTGTTATTATTATTGTTAACTACCCAAGTGTGATTAAATTCTCTACTGTTTAATTTTGGGCAGTATATATGAAAAGATAAATAATGGTGAAGTTACAAAACGAAGAAAATGAAATCCGCGATGATGTTCCTTCTGATAACTCAGAAGGATCAGGAGATGAACTAGTCGACTCATCTGAAGAAGATGATGAAGATGAAGATGAAGAAGCAATTAAAAAAGTTCGTGAAGGATTTATTGTTGATGACGATGAAGAAGAAGAAGAAGAGGAAGAAGAAGAAATTGATTCAAGAAAAAGAAGGAAGAAGCATAAGAAAAGAAAGAGAGAAAAAGAAAGAAAGACAAGCTATGATGATGATCAATTGGATGAAGATGATTTGGAATTGTTATTGGAAAATTCTGGTGTTAAGAGTTCAAACAAGGGGAAGCTCAAACGTTTGAAACGAAGACAAGTTGAAGAAGATGAAGAGAATGAAGGTGTTGCCGATAGGAATGAGAGAGAAAAAGATAGAAGATCCAAGGCTGGAGTATTGCCTGATATTTTCTCTGATGATGAAGATGAAGAAGCTGAGGAAGGAGAAGAAGAAGAAGGAGGACGAGGAGTGGCTGATAGTATTGGTCTTCTTCCTCGTGATACCAATATTTTGGACGAGTTTGAAGATTTCATTGAAGAAGATGAATTCTCAGATGAAGATGAAGAAACAAGAAGACAAAAGATTAAGGAACGACAAAGAGTACAAAAGAGACCAAGATTGGATACTTCAAAATTATCTAATGTTGATAGAGAAAGTTTACAACAATTATTCGAAGTGTTTGGTAATGGTACTGAATATGAATGGGCTTTAGAAGCACAAGAAATGGAAGATGCCGGAAGTGGTGATAGAGAAGAACCAACCTCATTGGATGAAGTCTTTGAACATTCCGAATTGAAGGAACGTATGTTAACAGAAGAAGATAACTTGATTCGTATAATAGATATTCCTGAAAGATTTCAAAAGTATCGTGCTGCATTGAATTATATTGAATTAGAAGGTTTGGAACTTGAAAATGAAAAGACTTGGGTGGCAAATATTTTGTTTAAAGAAAAGCAAGGTATTTATAATGGGTTCTTGGAAGCTCCATTCAAAGAAGCGGTTGGAAAAGTGGTTGAATTTGTGTCTAAAGATTCTTATGAAGTTCCATTTATTTGGACTCATCGTCGTGATTTCTTATTATATTCACAAGAAGTTCAACAACCCGATGGATCTATTGAAAACAAGGTTCATAAATTATTGTATGAAGATGATTTATGGAGAATTGTGCAATTAGATGTTGAATATCATTCACTTTATGAAAAGAGATTAAATACCGAAAAGATTGTTCAAACATTAAAAATTGATGATGATTTGGCTAAAGATATTAAGTCCTTAGATACAATGGTTGCAGTTCAAGATATTCATGATTATATTCAATTTACATATTCAAAAGAAATCCGTGAATTGGCCAATAAGAATGCGAATGGTGAAAATGATAATGAAGAATCATCAATAGATTTAAAGAGTAAGAAACATTCCAAGTATGCTCTTTATGAAAGAATCAGATCTAATATATTGTATGATGCTGTTAAAGCATTTGGTATTTCTGCCAAAGAATTTGGTGAAAATGTTCAAGATCAAAGTTCTAAAGGATTTGAAGTTCCATATAGAATTCATGCCACGGATGACCCATTAGAGGATCCAGAAGATTTGATTGAAAAATTAGTCGAGGATGATGAAGTTATCTTTAGAGATGAAAAAACCGCGAGAGATGCCATTAGAAGAACCTTTGCTGAAGAAATTTTCCATAATCCAAAAATTAGACATGAAGTAAGATCTACTTATAAATCATTTGCTTCTATTAGTGTTGCCATTACTGAAAAGGGAAGAGCGACAATTGATCAACATAGCCCCTATGCAGACATCAAGTATGCCATTAATCGTTCACCTGCTGATTTAGTAAGACATCCGGATGTCTTGTTGAGAATGTTGGAAGCTGAAAGTTTAGGTTTACTTGTTGTAAAAGTTGAAACTAAAGATTATGATAATTGGTTCCAATGTATTTTTAATTGTTTGAAATCTGATGGTTCTTCTGATATTTCCGATAAATGGAATAAAGAAAGAGAAACTGTTTTAGGTATGGCTTTTAAAAAATTGAATAGTATGATTGCTTTGAATACAAAAGAAGATCTTCGTCGTGAATGTGAACGATTAATTGCTGGTGAAGTGCGTAAGAAGTTCACATCTAAGATTGATCAAGCACCATTTACTCCATATGGTTTTGATAGAGGAACAAAACCTAATGTATTAGCATTAACTTTTGGTAAAGGTGATTTTGACAGTGCAGTTGTTGGTGTATTTGTTAAAGAATCAGGTAAAGTTCATGAATTTTTCAAATCAGAAAATAATCCAGCTAGAGATCGTGAAAATGATGATAGATTTCATGGACAATTAAAAGAATTTTTCGATAGAAGTTTAGAATTTGCCAAACCTGATGTTATTGTCATTGGTGGTTATAATGCCAATAGTAAGAAATTATTCGATAGTGTTCGGAACTTTGTCGAAACTCATAGAATTACAGCAAATGTTGATGATTTACCTGGTGTTTCTAACCCACCTTTAATTAGTGTCATTTGGGGTCAAGATGAAACTGCAAGACTTTATCAAAATTCCGAAAGAGCCAAAATAGAATTCCCTGATAAACCAACATTGATCAAATATGCAATTGGTATTGCCAGATATTTACAAAATCCTTTGTTAGAATATATTTGTCTTGGAAATGATATTGTATCATTAAACTTTTATGAACATCAAAAATTGATTAGTACTGATTTAGTAATGGATGCTCTTGAATCAGCATTTGTTGATATTGTTAATTTAGTCGGGGTTGAAATTAATGAAGCTGTTCGTGATGATTATGTTGCTCGTTTGTTACCATATATTGCTGGGTTAGGACCACGTAAAGCTTCTGGTTTATTAAGAAATATTAATAGTAAATTGGGTGCTACATTATCCAATAGAAGTGATTTAATTGAAGGAGAATTAACATCAGCTAATATTTTTATCAATTGTTCTTCATTTTTGAATATTCCTTTTGATGAAGGTTCTACTGTTCGAGACACCTCGGTTGAATTATTGGATGCTACTAGAATTCATCCTGAAGATTATGATTTAGCACGTAAAATGGCTGCTGATGCTCTTGATTTGGATGAAGAAGATATGGCGCAAGTTGAAGAACAAGGTGGTATTATTTATCAATTGATGCAAGAAGGGGTAAGTAAAGTTGATGAATTGAATTTGATTGCATATGGTAAAGAATTAGAAACTAAATTTGGTAAAAAGAAATATGCTACATTACAAATGATTAAGGAAGAATTAGTTAATAATTTTGAAGAATTAAGAAGATCATTTAAATTATTAGATAGTGTTGATATTTTTGAAATGTTAACTGGAGAAACTAGTGTTACTTTTGCCAAAAATATTGTGGTGCCTGTCACTATTACAAAAGTTGGTAAAGCATTTCAAAGTCATGATCATACTGCCAGAATTAGATTTGTTAAAGTGATTACATCTTCATTCATTCAAGGTAATGTTGAAGAAGACAAGATCCCCAAGGGAGTTGATTTTGAACAATCACAAGTCGTACAAGCAGTTGTACTTGATGTTAACTATGATTCATTTACTGCTCTGTTTAGTTTATTGAATGAAGATATTAAGAAAGCATCTGCACCTAGAATCATTAAAGAAGGTGGCAAATGGGATTTCAAGGCTGAAGAAGCAGATTGGAATAAAGAAAAGGCAAAGGAAAGAGCTAAATTGGCAAAAATTAGAAATGTTCAACATCCTTTGTATTATAATTTCAATTTCAAACAAGCTGAAGAATTTTTAGCTCCTAAAAATGTTGGTGATTGTATTATTCGTCCATCATCTAAAGGGTCCAATTATTTAACTGTGACTTGGAAAGTTGCCAATAATTTATTTCAACATTTATTAATTGAAGAAAAGAATAATGGAAGATTTAAAGAATTTATTGTTGAAGGTAAGAAATATTCTGATTTGGATCAATTAATATTCCAGCATATTCAAGCTATAGCCAAAAAAGTTGAGGAAATGGTTCGTCATCCAAAATTTAGAGAAGGTACTCTTGCTGAAGTCAATGAATGGCTAGAATCATATACGAGAGCCAACCCAAAGAGTTCTGCATATGTCTTTTGTTATGATCATAAGATTCCTGGTAGTTTCCTTTTATTGTTTAAAGTTAATGTTAATACTCCAATTAGTACTTGGCATGTTAGAACTGAAGTTGATGGTTATACATTAAAAGGATTTTCTTATCCAAATATGTTGAGATTATGTAATGGGTTCAAACAAACATTTAAATCAATTTCAAGATCTTCTGGTGGTGCTAGTGCCAGTAGTAATCGACAACCACCACAGAACACTAATGCTTATAGTAACTATGGTTATTAGGGGAGGATCCAAAGTCACATTTATTTTTTTGTATTTAATTTAGTTTAGTTTAGTTTTATGTATTTGTTTCATAGTGTGAATCTTTTTAAGAACATCTAACGTAAAGTATATAAACTCTAAAAGAAAGATCAAAAATCATAAAAATCTAATGTTTAGAATCTTTGAATTTACGATATCCAGTACGTAATCTAGACCTAAAACTATCACCATCAACATATGTCCCCATCAACCATCTATCACCACCATTTTCATCCGAAAATCCATTTCTTGAATGTAATGTTCTTCTATTCTCAAACACAACACAAGAACCTTCTTTCATTTTAATTTGAAAATGATTCTTTGGATTTTTGGTAAAATCTTCAAAAATTTTAAGACCTCTTAAAAAATCATCGAAAAGGGCATAATTTTCAATATTGGCAAGAATATCCCCCTCTTCAGCTTCTACTATTCCAACTTCTAATGGACCCTGGAATGGAGGAGAATAGTTTACAACTTCAATTGGAGACGTCAGTTGTTGTTGTTCAAGAATTTCTGGATTTTCTATAACTACTGGTCGTTTAAAATAATAATATTCTCCATTATTATCATATTGATAAGTTATGGGAATCTTGGTTAAGGCGTAATAAGCGTGAGGATCGATTTTCCTAACATGTTCAGCTGCCAAAAATGAATCACAAAAGATATTTTCACCACCAAGGGTTGAATTTTTGATAAAATGTAATAATTGCAATCCTGGTGGGGATTCATAATATAAAAGATCCATATGAAGTGGTAAAAAGGCATTTGAATTGGCGATATTTTTGGCATGTTCTTTTTCATTCTTAACATCAAATAAAGTACCATAGAAAGTTTTTTTAATATAGCCAAATCTTGAACCTAATTTGAATACTGGCCATTGCGATGCATTTGATTCATTCATGGATTGTAATTGGGGTTCAGGGATGTTGTTTATAAATGTTAATCCATATTTGTTTAAATTATAAGCTGTTTTAAAGAGAGTTTCTTCATTATTGATAAAATCATGATAATCAACTTGTAATGATTCCAAGTTATTCTCAATTTCTTGTTTATCCCATAATTTTCGATCATTATCAAAGAATCTTCCTAATCTACGACCAGTTGGGGTAGTATAGTTTTCCAAAAATGATACTGGATATTTTGAATTCATAATTGCACCATTATTACTCCATTTTATCAGTAATACGTTTTCGTTAGTTTCGGGATCTTTGATAATTGTGGGTTCCGAAACAATTGAAAGTTTATCTGCACCTTCTGAAGTGGTAAATAATTTTTGTTTAGAATAGATGTCTACTGCTTTAGGACATTGACATGAATCTCTCAAGAATGCAGTTTTGAATTTAAAATTCTTGTCATTGATTGCTAAAGAAATTTCATTGTCATTGAAAGAATTAATCTTTAACAGGGAGGTTGATAACAATCTGAGGTATTTTGCTTTTGGTAAGTTTGACCTAGTTAGTCTTGTTAGCATTGTAAAGGGAGTATGTAGTGGGGGCAGTAAGCAGAAGTAGCAGAAAGCAGAAAGCAGAAGAAGTAGAAAGCAGAAGCAGAAGAAGCAGAAGAAAGCTGTGGTATTATGAATTTATTATTATAAAAATTTTTCAAAAGAAAAATCGAACCATTTGGGGAATAATATTAATTGTTATACATTGTATGATATATGTGTGGGGCATAAAAGTTTACCGAGAAATTACCGAGTAAAGACTTACAAATAAACTCTTAATTAGAACCGTTTGAACTAATTCCGGAGGTAAAATTAAAAATTCAATTCTTCAAAGGAATTGGAGAATACGTTGATACATAGTTGATACATAGTTGATACATATACCCTCCAATAAGGCTATATATGTAAGATAAAGAAACTATCATTCCCATCTCTGTGAAAAGAAAAAGGATTAAGAAGTAATAAGAAAGAATTTTATTACTATATGTTAGCAAAGGCTCTGTTGGCACAAAAATAAATTCTTCATCCTCGGATATTCAATTAGTGTTACTGTAAGGGGGTATACTCACTCTAGTAGGCAATCAATGAACAAACTTATACCTCTCTCGCTTGTATAGTCTTCCGAAGTATCATAACATCATGTGGTATATGTTGAAAAAACAAGGTTGTCATAGTCTATGTAAGTTAATGCTTGAACAACTTTTCTTTGTTTATTCAGTTCGTATACATTAACAACATACAGAAATAATTTAGACAAATAACAAACTTTCTTGGTAATATTGCAACACTCTGAAATAATATCTGCGACACATGCATTTTGTTACATTCATTTGGGAGAATTATAACTTATAAGGAATATAATTTTAAAGTACCAACGTTACGAGACTATTCATATGATTAAACGGCACTTTTGAATGAAATATTTAGATCTTTTGAACATCCTTTCATTTAACTTCCAATGAAAAATTTACCAAATCTTACAAAAAATTATAAAACCGGTTAAATCAAGGGTATTTAAATAAATAAATGAATAATAATACCCGTTCTGGACTTCTAATTAAGTAAAATCTAACTATCTAATAAAGCTATAACTTTCAAAATTCAATCAATTATTGCCCAAAGCAAAATAAATTTATAATCTGCATTTCACAAACTACTGAAAACCTATTTTTTCCAAACCCCTATAACATGTTGAGTCATTAGAAGATCTAGGTGAAAGGAATGTTGTATCTTCTATAGCATCAACTGATTCGCTCGAGCCTTCATTCCTTTCACCTAGATCTTCTGATGACTCAACATATTACAAACCCTATAATGAATCAGCAGAGAAGCGACGTAATAACAAATAAACGAACTCGAACCTTGTATTCCAAGTTTGCTAAAAGAATATGATGCTGTAAGTGTTAACCAATGGGTATATTCAGTTGTTACTTAATATATATATCTATTCCCAGGCCCTTAAATATCGTACCTCAAACTATGTGTCCAGCAAAACCATTGAATTGTGGAACGGAATATAAATAAGACCGGATTCCTTGAACCATGAAAACCCAGAGGATGATACTTTTTTAAAGAAGATTTAAGAAAAGAATCGTTGAAAAGGTTTAACTAAGATTACATTTAAGTATTAACAACCACTTCAGCCTATTCTTTTACATAAATAATCTGGTAGCGCATGTCTTAGTTACGACAGTTACCTTCGTGTTATAAGAAATACCGGGAATTGGGTACTCTGGCCGAGCTGGTCTAAGGCGCCAGGGTAAGGTCCTGGTCTCTTCGGAGGCGCGAGTTCGAATCTCGCGGGTATCATTATCCAATTGAAAAACACACCAGCAATTCCCATTTTAACATATATTTTTTTATATATAGATAATATATAAATTAACAGTAAATATTTGATTTATTGAGAGTGGTGTCTATACTGTATTGGATGGGAATTGGTGGTTAATCTTTTTAGATTTATTGAGTATTTAAGTCGCGTTTTAGTGGAAGAAGATGGAAGGGATTTAGTTTTGTAAAATTATGTAAAAACAACAACAATATTATAGAGTAAAGAGTATATATATATTAAACATTATTCATTAATTACCTAGATACTGACATACATATCATATAGTACCACTTTATGAAGTAATTATCATTCAATTAAGTCGGTGATTCAAATTTAAATAAAAAAATATAAAATACACGAAAAAAAATTTACTGAAAAACAAAAGTTACACAAAAACACCAAATAGTTTTATATTTTTTTTTTCGTGTATTTTATTTTTTTTTTATTTGACAAAATTCCCATAAATTATATTCCTTTTAATAATCCTCTTATATATACATATATATATGTTATATGTATATCCTAATTATCATCACCACCCTACATCTTAAACATTGAATGGATAGTACAAGTATAGATAAGATGTCAGAAAATAATAATATCAATACTTATGGTTCACCAACTTTGACAACAACTACCACACCAGGTAGTGCATTAAAGAAAAACTTTACTTCACTACTAACTAAACCAAGACCACCGTTGAGACCAGCTAATACTAATATCCCATCTCCATCATATAAAAGAGCTAGATTGAACCTGGGTGAACCATCACCAAGAAAAGTTACATCTAATAATCTATCTCCATTGGCTAGAAAATCAACAACAACAACAACAACAGGTGCTGTTGCTGCTGCTGCTGCAAACTTAACATCACCAACTAGAAAACCAAAATCCAATACATTAGAAAAGAATAATCGAAAAATAGTAGAGGTTAATTCAAATTCAACAACTGATGTATCTCCTGAAGAAGAAGGGTCAACAACTTCGAGCATCCTGTCAATCAAAGAGCATATTACTTCAGAACAGCATCCACATCAACAAATTGCTACCTCCGAAGAACAGCTACAAGAAACCCAAGCTACCAAGAGCAATAACAAGAGCAAAATACAAGAGAACTTGGAATTTCATAATTTAATTCAAAAGCATTCTTTGCCAACT
Organism: Hemisphaericaspora nanyangensis; assembly: GCA_030557635.1. NCBI lineage: Eukaryota > Fungi > Ascomycota > Pichiomycetes > Serinales > Debaryomycetaceae > Hemisphaericaspora > Hemisphaericaspora nanyangensis. The sequence continues at coordinate 74,746 of JAKTPO010000036.1, read as the reverse complement.
TTGCAACCACAAATAGAACTGGTAATACAATTACAAAAAGAATTAATTGAATCATCAAAACCAGTGAAGAATCAACTGCATATAGAGAAAGATATTTCCTCCAAAAAGATAGATAGACAACCACCTGGTAAAAAACACAATGTTCAACATCAACACCATCACCACTATCAAGAACAACAAACTCATCCCCACCACCAACAACAGCAACAACAACAACAACAGCAACAACAACAACAGCAACAGCAACAACAGCAACAACAGCAACAACAACAAAAACAACAATTGCATACTGTCGGTAGATTGGCAGGCGAGGATTTCATCAAATGGCAACAATCTTGGAGAAGAATCATAAGGGAATCCTCGGTCTACTTTGAAGGCATTCAAGAATATAATCGTAAACAATTCTCCGATTATAAGAAAGCATCAAAATTGCTAAAACTGGTAGGATGTGAAATCGCTCCATTCTACGATAATAACGTCACCATTATTGTTTCTAGAAGACCATATGATGCCAATAAGACCTATCCATCAAATGATATATTTTCTAATGTTGCAACACTCAAAACAAAAGTATGGAATTATGATAAAGTTTTCCGTTTTTTAGAGAATTTGGGAATTAATGTAACTAATGGAATTGATGAATATGCAGCCAAGAACCAAAATATATTACCTCCTTCTTTAACTGCTAATTCATCAACCAATAAAAAGAATAAAGATGACTTGCATAATTTATTAAAAGATGAGAAAATTTTTGGATCAACTGATAGAGATCCAAATGCTAAGCGTGATGATTTGCATTATTTCGGAAAAAACTATCTATATGTTTATGATCTTTCCCAAAAAGTACGTCCCATAGCCATTCGTGAATGGCAAGATGATTCTTATACTACTTTGAATATGACTTTTGATGGGAAATGCCCATTTGTATCGGATCCTTCTGATGGGAATTCTGAACGACAAAAATTGAGAAGACTTAGAAAGTTTGAAGCATCTCAAGAATATCGTGATTTATTGAAAAAAGCAACATATAATATAATGAATAATATCAAGCATGGTGGAGTATCAATGAATGTGTCTGGATTCAGTGGAACCAGCACAAGTACTGATAAAGCCCATCATGATGATGATGAAGATGATAACGAAGATCACAATACCACTGTTATTGAAAACACCTCCAGTTCTAAGAAATTAGAAGATGGCGTGCCACCACCAGTAGCAATACCCCCTCCACCAAAAACCAAATTTGTTCAACCTAATATTCCACCTAGTTTAATTAGAAATTCATCATATTTTCATTCCAATTCTAAACCATTTGATATATTTGCTGCATCAGGATATAACGGAGCCTCAAATGCCGTCCCATTCTCATTGGATTCAAATCTCAATAGTAATGCCGCCAATGCTGGTGGTGGTAATGGACTCGGACCAATGGTTTCACAAGTTCCTTCGAGAAATTTAAATAATTTAAAGCGAAGAATTATCATGAAGAAAAGAATGTCTAACCTTCAACAGGAAAGATCGAAAGATTCAGGACGTGAATCAAATCCTGGATATTGTGAAAATTGTCGTGTGAAATATGATTGTTTTGATGATCATGTCCTTAGTAATAGACATCGTAATTTTGCATGTAATGATGACAATTTTAAGGATATTGATGAATTGATAGCTACTTTGAATGAAAGTAAATCCATGGGATACGTGACATATAATGGGGAGTGATAAATTATTATTAATATTATATACAGATATCCTGATTTAGCTAGAGAGTAAAACTTGTCTATTTATAAATAAAAAAGTTATTGCAATATTGTCAAATACTAAGTTGAAGTTGTTTATTTATTTTGCAATTGTTTGTTTCTCTCAAACGGTTGTATTATTCTCAAGCAACCTGAAAAATTTGAAAAATTTTGAAACTATAAAAGCTAAAAAAAACTTTCCCAGGTGGGAGGGGGGAACTCATCAAACTATCTTACCAATTTACTACCCTTTGCAAGATATGATACCGAATCATATAAGCAAGTGTACAAGATCACTCTGTACACTACATATAAAGAGTATATCATGTCAAAAAAGGACATACTCAAGTTTTCTCGATAAACTAAGAGACCCACAATCAGTTTCAGTATCGAATTCAAACTCATCCGACCAAAAACCAAAACCAAACAGATTTGCTCAAAAATTCGGGTCTGCCAACCAACCATCTCTAAGAAGATCGGACAATACCCATTACCGAAGCAATCAAGGTCATGATAGGAGACAAAATGTGCAGTCTCAGCAAGGCTTTAATAAGCCTCGTCAACAATCAAGAGACCAAGTGGATAGAACTTTTGAGAAAAAAGTACACTCACCATCACAAGCTGGTCCAGCACCTGCAAAAAGTCGCTTTGAGTATAGTAGACCTTCTCTGCAAAGGACGACTCAACAATCACCATCAATTCAACGGAATGGACTTAGTGATGGTGGTGGTGGTCTGAGACAAGAACCTCAAAGAGATACATCTAGACCAAGCACACCAATTTCTCGTCCACCACCACCAAGTTTCCAAAAGACTAGACCAAAGAAGAATCAGCAGCAGCAGAAGAAGAGGAAGGAATTGGTGAAGATTACTTTACCTCCATTTATATCAGTTTCAAATTTAGCCTCAGTTATGCGAGCACCAATTAATGATGTTTTCAAAAAATTAGAAGGGTTAGGATTTGAAGATATAAGACATGATTATATTCTTGACAAGGAAAATGCTGCCATGATTGCTGATGAATATAATATCGAAGTCGTGACTTCCGATAATGGAACTTCTTCTAATGATATTTTCCCAGCACCTGTAAATGAAAAACTCTTAAAGGAAAGACCACCAGTAGTGACAATTATGGGACATGTTGATCATGGTAAAACAACAATTTTGGATTATTTACGGAAATCTCATGTAGTTGAACAAGAATTTGGTGGGATTACTCAACATATTGGTGCATTTTCTGTTATTACTCCAATTTCAAAAAAGAAAATTACATTTTTGGATACACCTGGACATGCAGCATTTCTTAAAATGAGAGAAAGAGGAGCAATTGTAACTGATATTGTGATTTTGGTGGTTGCTGGTGATGATTCAGTTAAGCCTCAAACTATCGAAGCTATCAAACATGCCAAAAAATCAGGGGTTGCTATGATTGTTGCCATTAACAAATGTGATAAACCAGGTATTAATATTGATCAAGTATTAGCTGATCTTTCTGCTCAAGAAGTTGATATTGAAGATTATGGAGGTGAGACCCAAACTGTTCGTGTTTCAGGTAAGACTGGTTTAAATATGGATAAATTAGAAGAAGCAGTTATTACATTGAGTGAAATGATGGAATTCAAAGCTGAAGCCACAGGAGTTCCAGGTGAAGGATGGATTATTGAATCTCAAGTCGTTAAAGGTCTTGGAAATGTATCGACAGTTTTGGTTCGTAGAGGAAGTCTCAAGACTGGTGATGTTATTGTTGCTGGTCAGACATATTGTAAGATTAGAGGTATGAAGGATGAATATGGTAAGCCCGTTAAGGTTGCCGGTCCATCTACTCCTGTTCAAATTTGGGGATGGAAAGACTTACCTGATGGTGGTGATCAAGTATTACAAGCGAAATCAGAAGCTGATGCCAAAAAGGTTATTCAATATCGTATGTCCAAATCGAAAGAAATTGATGCTGCTAGAGATATTGAAAAAATTAATGAAAAGAGACTCGAAGAGATTAAGAAGGCTGAAAGGGTTGAAAAACTTGAAAAATTGAAAAAAGCCGGATTGGATACTAGTGAATATGAATTAGAAGAAAATGACCAAATTAAAGAATGTAAATATATTATTAAATCTGACGTTTTTGGATCAGCTGAAGCTATCAAGGAAAGTATTGCTAATTTGGGTAATGATGAAGTTAAATCAGTGGTTATTGCCCATGAAGCAGGTGTTCCAACTGAAGGTGATATTGAAATGGCCAAGACTTTAGATGCCACTATTCTTGCATTTAATGTAAAAGTCCCTAAACAAATTATGCAAAGGGCAGACATTGCTAAAGTTGCCATTAAAGAGCATAATATTATTTATAGATTAATTGAAGATGTGACTGATGAATTATGTTCTCATTTGAAACCTAGAATTGAACTTAAATCGCTTGGTAAAGTTCAAATCAAAATGGTTTTCACCATTACTGTTAAACATTCTAAGGTTAAAGTTGCTGGTTGTAGAGTTACAGAGGGTGCAATTTTAAGAGGTTCAAATGTTCGAGTTTTGAGAAAGGGTGAAGAAATTTTCAGAGGTAGTTTAACTTCTTTGAAACAGAATAAGGATAATGCTAATGAGATTACTAAAGGGCAAGAATGTGGTCTTTCATTTGAAGGATGGGAGGATTTCCAAGAAGGTGATGTTATTGATGTTTATGAAGAAATTAAACATAAACGTTATTTGTAAATAGTTTAATTGTATATTAGTTAAAATAGTAGGATGTCTTGTAAATATAATATATTTATATACAGTTATACACAAATGGATGCTACCAAATGTAATCTTTAAATTGAAGTATCGTGAAAAAAATTAAGGAATCTCATCGCTTTAACTGAAGTATATTATTTTTATCAACAATAACCATGTCATCACACGACGAATATTCTTCAGATGAAGAAGAATTATTTGACGAATCTCAAAAATCTGATGTCTTTTTAGGATTTGTTGATGGTCCAATTTTGGCTGATGAAGAAGATCCTGAAGATAATGATATTCCCACAATTGAAGATACATTTATTGGTGGACAACCAATATGGTTACATCCTAATTCCAAACCTAGAGAAAGTTCTTTAACTTGTGACAATTGTCAAAAGAAGATGGCATTACTTCTTCAAGCATTTGCTCCTATGGATGGCAAACTCTATGATCGAGTTATTTATATTTTTGGGTGTAAGAATACTGTACAATGTTCGAAAAAAAATGGCAGCATAAAAGCGATTAGAGGGATTATAAAAGATCAAGAAACTATAGATAAGATCAAAAGGGAAGCCGAAGAAGCTAGAAAGAAGGATTTAGATGAGAAATTGAAATTGGATAATCAAAAGAAATTACACATTGAATTGACTAAGGATTTATTTTCTAAAGAATCTGATGATAATAATAAACCAAAATCCGAAAACCCTTTTGGAGGTTCTACTAATCCATTTGGATCTAGTCTGAACCCATTTGCGTCTAAACTGAACCCATTTGATGCAAATCCTTTTGGAAAATCTCAAGAAACTAGTTCCAAGAGCCAACCACCAGAATCATATGCATCAGTGGCTGCAAAGAATGTCAAGAAATCCAAACCCGTCAAGAAGACATTTGTCACAACTGATCTTCCATCATATAATGGATACTTTGTCTATGTTGATTCTGAAAAGTTTAAGAAGGTTGACAATGACCCCGAATTAGAAAAATATAAACATTTAATAGATATGGATGTTGATAAGGATGAAGAACCTACTTCTTCATCCGGAAGCAAGAAAAACAGAAGAGAATCATCTTCATCTGCAGCATTAGATCCTCAAAGAACTAGGATCTCGAATATGTTGGATGATAAATACTTTGAAGCATTTTCCAACACGGTCAAACATAATCCAGGACAAGTTTTGAGATATAATTTAGGTGGGAAACCATTATTATATAATGGGAAAGATGAAGTAGCCAAGAGGTTTATTAATGGGCCTATAAATATTCCAAGACCAGGTTTTAATCCATCTTCAGAACGTCAATTTGAATTACAGTTGATGCCAAAGGCGATTATGGATTTGGAACAACTTGATAACAAAGAAGTTAAAATTGCTGATATTCTTAATGGGATGTCTTGGGGTACTATTATAGTTTGTACTGATGTTGAAGATTATATACCTGAAGAAGAATTTGACGAGAATAATGTTGCTTATATAGAAGAATGGTGTGGTGTTCAATGGGAAGAAAGTGTATAGATTGGAAAATAGATTTGTTACTATACAGATTAACTAATATTCCTTTTGACCATATATGGCGAGAAGCATGAAAAGAGTAATAATGTAACCCATCAGCAGTTTATGACCCAATGATTGTTCTCTTTGTTCTAAGAATAGAAAAGTACAAGTATGAATTGCTATGTGAGCTACATTTTACTCGGCCTAACTCTTAGTAAAAAGTAAACCCTATAGCAATGTAACATTTATAAGGGCAATTGTTTCCCACAATGGGTAATAATACAATCCTGATATTGTGTGTGTGGTAGTGACTGGTAGTAGTAGTGGTGGGTGATATGATGTCATAAAACATTTCTCTGAGAATAGAAAAATTAACAAGTGTGATTTAAGGTTACACAATATTAACATAGTAATATAGGATAGAAGAGTATAGTATAGTATAGTATATATATATATACATAGAATATTTACTTCAATATAACGTAAGAGGCTGCCTGGGTTATTATATTAATGAATTATATACTGATAGACACTATAGAGATATACTTTACATAGTTGCCCAATCAATCAACATACTAAATAATGTCAACATCACATACAAGAAATCGATCATCAGCTGATAATTCAGATAATGATTATCCCTTTGGTGACAATCAAGTTCATAATTCAAATATAACCCTTCCTCAAATAAATCTTCATCAAATTCGAAAACAAAATCAAAGTAATACATCGTTGCCTAAAAATCTAGCAAAAGCAACAACTCAAAATTTTGCTAAGGTTGCTAAAATCAAGAAATCATCCAAGAAGAATTATGCGTATTTACCACAAACTCTCAAAGAAACAACATCGAGGGGTGCTGCTGCTACTGGTGGCGGTTCATATTATGCTACAAGTGATTCCGAAGATGAGGATAATGACAATGTTGACAAATTGGAACAATTTAAATTTGGCAATATTCAATCAACACATTTAAATCTTGATGAACTAGACAATGATGATAATGATGATAATATTCTTCCCCATCATCAAATATATATGCCACCTCGAGAAATCTATTCATCAGATGAAGAAGAATATAAAGAAGATGAAGGACTGCCTAGGGTTGATAATATTGATACTGACCAAATCAGTAATATCGAATCCCAGTCAAAATCATCAATCACAAACAATGCTCAAATCAACAATCATGAATCTCATTATAAGGGGATCAAAGGGATTCTTAGAAGAATGACATTAGATTATCATCAACCGGATTCATTTGAACAAGACCTATCTCGAAGTGACACATTTATTGCTCGGATGTTGAATTTTGGAAGTGGTGGTGGTAGTACTAGTAGTGGCGGTGGCGGTCTTAGTGGAGGAGGATTGGTTCCTGGGGCATCAAGATTAGACAGAAGTCTTGGTGGTCCAGATGAAGAGAAAAGGGTCGGGTTTTCAGATATTGATGATGATAATGATGCAATTGAATTAAAACCATTGAATTTTTCAGAATTAGATGAGGAAGCAAAACAATTGATTTCTCAACATGTACATGAAGCAAAGGGCTATTTTGAAGACAAGAATCAATTTTCATCAGGAAATACTGATTCAAGGTTGACAGGAAAGCTGGAATTGGACAATACCCGAGAAGAAGGAAGTAGTAGCTCAAGTGATAACGCACTTGGTAGTGGTGATTTAACGAGTCAAAAATCAAAGAAACAAACTAATGGATTATTCTATGCGCCCAATCCTGATTTATTCTTGCGTGATGAAAATTTCGATGAATTTCATAATGATTATCTCCAAGATTTAGATGGAGAATATATCAATCGTCCCCAACAGGTACATGCAGGGGTTTTATCTTCTTTATTACGATTATATCAATATCCTGAAGAGAATAAATCTTCCTCGATATCCACATTTACTAAACAAGGAACTAATTCGGATTATGGTGAATTCTATGATTCCGCCAAGGCTGCGACTCTGAATTTAGATATTCTAAAGCTGGGTAGTGTTGGTAAGATACCAAGATCAATCTTGAATAAACCCAATCAGAAATCAAAGCCAGATAACATCGAAACTTCAACACTTTATTTTTCATCCTCTGAGGATGAATCCGAGACGGATAGACAACTACGTGATGGCGGATTATCTAAAGATTATCAATTACCTTCATTTCAAAATGCTAAACCTAAAAAAGCCCCCAAAATGAAGAATTCAACTCATGATCCAACAAATGCCAAACATAAATTCAAACAAAAGAAACGTAAAGAAAGGTTGAAAATAACAGTACATATTGCCAGTATACTCCAACGTCAAAGATTTATCATGAAGATGTGCCGAGCATTAATGTTATACGGAGCTCCCACGCATCGACTTGAAGAATATATGATTATGACTAGTCGAGTTCTTGAAATTGATGGTCAATTTATCTATTTCCCCGGATGTATGTTAGTTTCATTTGGTGATGCCGCCACAAGAACTTCTGAAGTTCATTTAATTAGATGTGATCAGGGACTTAATCTTTGGAAATTACAAGAGACTCATCGAATATATAAATCAGTAATTCATGATTTGATTGGAGTTGAAAATGCCACGATGAAGTTAGATGAATTAATGAAAGAAAAGAATTTATATCCTCCTTGGGTATGTGTTTTGATTTATGGATTAGGTGCTATATCAGTTACACCGTTTGCATTTGAAGGTGGTTGGATTGATGTACCCATTTGTTTTGGTATTGGACTTTGTGTTGGGGTATTACAATTTTATGTATCGGCGATGTCTCATTTATATTCAGCAGTATTTGAAGTATCTTCGGCCATTGTAGTTTCATTTTTGGCAAGAGGTATTGCATCGATTAATAATGGAAACACATTTTGTTTTTCAGCAATTGTTCAAGGATCACTTGCATTGATTTTACCGGGATATATTATTCTTTGTGGTTCATTAGAATTACAATCACGAAACCTTGTTGCTGGTTCAGTTCGGATGTTTTATGCAATCATATATTCCCTTTTCTTAGGGTTTGGTATCACACTTGGAGCATCGCTTTACGGTTGGGTAGACAAAAATGCGGTACTGGATAATAGTTGTCGTCCAGGTCATGCTATGGATGATAAATTTCGAATTTTGTTTGTACCAATGTTTGCCCTTTGTTTAGGTTTAATCAATCAAGCACATTGGAAACAAACTCCGGCCATGATGATTATTGCCAGTGCCGGATATGTCGGGACCTATTTCACGGGGAAACATTTTGCTGGCGTTACTGAATTTACGGCATGTATTGGTGCGTTTATAGTTGGGATATTGGGGAATTTATATTCGAGAATTGGGAAAGGAATGGCAGTTTCGGCGATGTTGCCGGCTATATTTGTACAAGTTCCTCTGGGAATTGCTTCCAAGGGAAGTTTAATTTCCGGGATTGAGACAGCTGATCATATTACCCACAAACAGGGTGCTGGGGATGCTTCTGCTGCTGGTGGAACGACTGACGTTGCGGGATCTTTGAGTTTTGGTGCTACTATGGTTGAAGTTGCGATTGGGATTAGTGTAGGATTGTTTGCGGCTGCGTTGGTGGTTTATCCATTTGGAAAGAAGAGAACTGGGTTGTTTTCATTGTAGAGAGAGACATAAATTATGGGAAAATATTTTATAGAGTTTCATACAGATTTATAGAGATTTAGTTTTTTAGAGAATATAGGTTTAGTTTTTTAGAGAATATAGGTAGTTTGATGTAATCTTTCATTATTGCAACTTGCATCCGATTGGTAGCTCACAAATTTTATCCAACTGCCCTAACCAAAAAAAAATCTCTACCCACGTTTAAAAGGGAATTATCATCACCATCCATACCCGATAACCACAAAACAAACCAATGCTTCAACAAAAAGCAATATCTAAACTCCTTTCCAAAGGACTCACGCCAGTAGCAATCCCCCAACAACAACAACAAAACCTCGACCGAGCAACGACACTATCCCCACCACCACCCGCACAACAACAACGACAACAACCCTCTTCCACCACCACATCATCATCACCAGCACATACAACCACCCTGATCCTTTCAGGAGGAGGTGGAACAACAACAACATTACAAACAAAACAAATCAGTCCAATTTCAATCTCACTCTTGTCTACTCAGGGAATACCCTTAATCACCGTCCTGAATCGAAATGAATTAAGTCAAGATTGTTTAAGAATATATTCTTTATTAGCCTATAATTCGCTAGTTGCTAATGGTGAAAACAATTGGAATATTGTTGAGTTTGAAGGGTTGAAATGCATAATTGAGAATCTTTCCCCTGGTGGTGGTGGTCGACCACTTATTGAGGACGGAAGTGGAGGTGTTGGGGTTGCTGATGAAGGAATTGAGATTGTGCCTGGGTTGAATGATGATGACGGTCGGAAGAGAGGTGGGAGTAAAGGGAAGAAGGGGAAGAATAAGAGTAGTAGTGGTGGTGGTGGAAGTAGTAATTGTATGTATGTTGTATTGTTTTATGATGGAGAAATGAGTGATGGGATTGCCAAGTTGAAGTTGGATGGGGTTGTTGATGCTTTGAATGATGGATTAATTGGATATTCTAAAGGTTGAAACGAAAAAGTTTATAGAGGTGAAAAAGGGGAGGATTTGTTTGTGAGTGTATAATAGATAGATAGAGGATAATTAGATGGTTTAAGTAGTTTAATGAAGACCTTTTTCTTTTGTGTGTATAATCACATTCTACTAGACTACAGTGTGTATTACTATGTAAACATTATATTAGCTATCAAAAAGAGAAACATCAACTAAAATAATAACAAAAAGATAAAACTTATAAATTTATCAAAAAGAAACAGAAAGAGTTGACAATTATAACAAGAACGATAACACAGAGAAAAACTTAAAAAAACAAAAACTATGCAAAAAATGAAGAGATGATGATGATGATGATGGGTGGGTGGGTTAAGGAAGTTTAAACACATTCAACTGATTTAAAGAACAAAAAACCAAGGTGAAGCAAATTTCCTTTCGTCACAATAAATGATTGAGTGGGATGGCATGGTGTGTTATCGGAAATATGTAAAAATGCATAATGGGTTAAAATACTCGCTTCCTCTGATAAAAACGCATTAAAATCGAATGAAAATTGGAAAATTGCCCTTGATGATTTGTGTGTCCATAATAATTAAAATAAATACCAACATTAAACAAAATAAATCATAAAAGACGATGAAGTGTAAAGTCAACAACATAAGAAAGAATATGGTTGTATTCTTGCCCTTTATTCCCCCAAAAAAACATTAACATATAAAAATAAAAGGGCGTACCCTAACATGAAATAAAACGAAAAAACAATACAAAAATGGACATGACAATGGAGGAAGGTGGAGGTGTAGGTGGATTAGGTGTGGAGAAAGGCAATTATTCATTTATTCACCTTCTTCAATAAGTTCAAAATCAGGAAGAAGGGAGGAATAGCGTGAATTTGGGAGGGGAGACACACTCACCGAAAAAGTGTATGTATTGTGACTATAAGGAATGAGTAAATGGGTTAAAAGTTCTCAAAGTAAGATAAATTAACAATGATTTTTAGACTAAACTGTTATACCTGTCGGAAATGGAAAGTGTTATTTCCCACCCATGTCAACATCTTCATCGTCTTCTTCTTCTTCATCGTCATCATCATGATCTTCCATATCATCCATCAAACTTTCTTCATCAAAACTTTCTTCATCTTCACTTTCATACCAGAAATCTTCATCAACTGGTTCTTCAATAGTTTCTCTATTTTTATGATGACTAGCATAAGCACTATGTTCGGAATCTGGCATGATGAAATCTGCAGGGATATCTTGTTTTGATCTTTCAACTTCTTTCAATACTTTTCTATTATATTCAGCTGGATTTTTTCTAAATTCTACTGAAGCATCAATATTAGCAGGACTTGAAACATTTGGATCTTCTAAAAGAGAAATGATTGAGATGAGGACACTTTCAACAGTTTGAGCAGGTGTCCAAGTTTCACTATCTGGTTCATCACTAGTTGGATCTCCACCTTGATGTAAAATAGAAATACATAATCTACCATCTCGATAAATATTTGGATGATATATGGCAGGAGTGAATCTGAATGTTGGTGGGGAGAAGGGGAAATCACTTGGGAATCTCATTTGACCTTTGAAATAACCTCCATGATAGATAGAGTCTGGATTTAATACCATTATTCCAATATTCCACAAGAAGATGTTGTCGTCGTCTAACTCTATATGGAAAGATGGAATACCCTTTTTAGGGTCAGTTAAGTCTTTGAATTGTCGTTGTAAGATGGCAGCTGCTGATTTCGAACTCATAGTGTGTGGGTGTGTGTGTATGTGTTAAATGCTAAGTTGAGTTGGTGTGTTATGATATAGTAGAGTAAGTTATAAAATGCAAAAATGAAAAAAAGTGGGATGTTTTACTATATATATGTAATAAGAATAATATGAAGTCGTGTAAATGTGATTATATATTTATTGATGATATTACTTGTTATTCTTACTTTCTTTCGTACTGTTTAGTAGTAGTAGTAATAGTAATAAGTAGTGTATTATTAAGTTGGGGTTGTGTAGTGTTGGTTAGTGGTATTTGTATAATAGTATGTGCAAATAGGGAATAAAAAAAAGAATTGTGGTTGTTTCTAGTTGTATTTGTATAAGAAACAAAAAAACAAAAAAAAAAAGAAATGAGGAAGCAAATTCTTAATAAACTGAACTGGACTGAACTGAACTGAAAAAAATAGGGAGACCTTAGGACGCCGCTACCACCACCACAGTGCGAACAAAAGAAGAAAAAAAAGAAATTTTACGGGCAACAACTTTAAATTTAATATATTGAAGATTGGATGTTAAGTGACTCTATCTCTCTAACATCTTCCTCCCCCACCACACATCACATCACATCACAATCGAACCCCCCGGTCATTTCCTTCTTACTCTGTGATTGCGAATTAAACAGTTTATCATATAGTTTAGAGTAGTTGGGAAATAGCCATATATACAACTTTGGTAGAGTACCTTTCGTATCTAGTACGCCAATGCAATGCTTCACCCTCACTACAACCGTTACTTTCTTTGACGCGTTTCCAACTAATTCTGTAATGTATAATTTATACAGAAACTCTTTAAAAAAAATGACTGCAAATTATTCAACCAAAACAATTGTATTGTATTGTATTTTTATTCCATTTCAGGATTTTTTTTATTCCAAATTATGGCTTAGATATTTTACTCTTTCCCATTAATGGATGACCCTCCCCGTGTCAAATTGATAAATGTCTTTTCTCATAGATTGTAACCAATTTGACTCTTACTCTTGAACCCGTGGTTTTAGTTAGTAAATCTTATTGCTAGAAAAGAAAACAATACAACCAGGTTTAATTACTTCTACAAGTTATAAGAAAAGCTAAAGTAGAATATGATAACCTCTAACACATAATCTAAATTTCATCCAAAAACTAGCGAATACTAAACGGTAGTAGTGTCATATAAATACGATTATTCTTTACCAGTTAATGAAAATAAAATGATTCAATACTTGAAAATTTCAAGATTTTTTTAGAGATGACGTCTCTCTATCGTATAAGTGTTTCTGAAACTCTCAAAGTTCCGATATACAAATAGCAAATGAGAATTTACCTACAAATGGGGAATATTACCGTTAGAGTCTATTAAACAAAATTTGTCGAGTAATCCACCGCCCCCCAACATCTCATCTCTAATTTTCAAGACAAAAATTCATTCTCAGACGAAATGCACACATGCGACTACCCTCTATATATCTTTGCAATTGAATTAATACGGGCTATCCAAGTAAAGTATAACATCAGCCAAGTGATTTAGGAAAAAAAAAACTTCAACAAAAATTCCTTGGAGTAATATATGTTACATTTCGAGCATATATGAACCAAAGGTATTAGCATAAAACTTAAAATCACACTAAAAGAAATCTCTTATCCATAGTTGCATTTTCTTTAACTTGGTATATAGAGCGTTTAGTAATGGAATTTCGTGTTAGTTTGGATAAACCTTTTTTTGGTTATGTTTAACTTTTTGAGATGGGGGTACTGCAATATATCATGATTTTTGGCTGCAAATCTGAACAAAAGAGTAATAACTTATGGGGATTGTGATGTTTGAATTTTTAGTGTTTGAGAATTAAAGATACACTTTTAAAACCTACAAGATTTCAATAACTCCAAAATAATCATCCATGTAGGTATCAAAGACGACTAATGAGAAATGAATAATGATGGCTATCAATGGTGGATCTCCGTTTATCGGGAAATGTTTTAAACTAGCAGAATCGCTCCAAAATAATCTCAGAACCGAAAAAGAAAATGATTGATTCCTTTTTTTTCAATTGCTATAGTGTGACTAAAATAATTCTTCCATCCCAAATCAAACCATTATCTTACATATCTAACACCACCATATCCTCCCCCCCACAAACATGCTTCGACATTACACAACTTCATCATTAAACCACTACCAACTCCTAGAACTTCCCCTCACCGCCTCTATCAAAGACATCAAAACCCAATTCAAAAAACTTTCCAAAAAATATCATCCTGATTTAAATCAACATCTATCTCCCGAGGAAAAGGAAGCAAATAATGCCAAATTTGTCAAGATGGTGGATGCTTATGATACTCTTAAAGACCCGAAGAAGAAACGACAATACGATATGAACATAAAAGGAAGTGGAGGAAGTGGAAGCTATGGGGGCGGCGGCGCTACCGGAAGAACTGGAGGCGGGTATAATAACACATATGGTGAGACTAGATATTATTCCCGACGTGGTGGTGGTCAACAGCATTACTATACTGCTCTGGGATTGAATACCAAACGACACAAGGTTCGATTCAATACTGGAGAAACTGGCGGCAGTAGTCATTTTACAGGACATCATAAAAATTATGGTGATCGATATGATGTACCCCATTTTGACTATGATGAACATTTGAGTCGAAATTTGAAATTTGAACAACGACAATTGGAAAAACATTTAAATGTTGAGAGTAAAGAAAGGATAATGCGGGAATTGGAGAATAGTAAAGCTTCGGAAGAAGTAAAGACGAAATATTTATTACAGCATGTAAATTCACAACGACTGGGTCTGAGTCATGGGGACGATTATAGAGTAGGGATAGGCATGGGTCAGCAAAACAGAGGAGGAGCAGGAGGAGGAGGAAGAGTGACGGGACTGTATCAACATATGTATCATCCCCCTATTGGCGAAGAAAAGGGGAATACGTTTAGGAATGTGATACTTGCAGGTAGTGCTATTAGTTCAATATATTTATTATATAGCATGTTGAAGTAAATAAAAGTTTATAAAGTAGAGAATATACTACACCATTCCTTCTATTAAATAGTAAACATTTTTTATATTATAAAATCAAATACTAAACTAAAAAAATCAGACATAAAAGAATAGGATAATAATAAAAACAAAGAAAACCCACAGAGGAAAGTAAACCTCTAAACGTGAATGTATATGCAATGATGATATGGGCGAGGCAAAAATTGTGTGATGGTTCATGTAACAGGGGGAGGGGGAGAAATTTGAATAAATAACATAACAAAAGAAGAGTTCAGATCTCTTTTCATTCTCTAACGATCAACTTCACCAAAGACCAAATCCATAGTACCAATGATAGCAACGGCATCAGCTAACAAGTTACCTCTAGCAATATGGTCAAAAGCACCTAAATGAGCAAAACCAGGTGCTCTAATCTTACATCTATATGGTCTTTCAGTACCATCAGAAACAACATAAACGGCCATTTCACCCTTTGGAGCTTCAATAGCAGTATAAGTTTCACCTTGTGGGACAGCATAACCTTTACTAAACAATAAGAAATGATGAATTAAAGCTTCCATATCTTCCTTCATTAATGATCTTGAAGGTGGAGAAATCTTGAAATCTTCCACTTTAACTGGACCTTCTGGAATATCATTAATACATTGATGAATAATTCTTAATGATTGTCTAAATTCAACCATTCTGATTAAATAACGATCATAACAATCACCATTTAACCCAACGGCAACATCGAAATCAACTAAATCATAAGCATCATATGGTTGAGATTTACGAATATCAAATGGAATACCAGAACCTCTCAACATAACCCCAGAAAGAGAATAATTCAAAGCATCTTCAGCAGTAACAATCCCAACATCAACAGTTCTATCTTTCCAAACACGATTATCAGTACATAATTCTTCAACTTCATCAATTCTATCACCAAATTGAGTTGCCCACATATAAATATCATCCAATAAACCAGCTGGTAAATCTTGAGAAACCCCACCTGGTCTAACATAAGCAGCATGTAATCTTGCACCAGAAACACGTTCATAAAATTCCATCAATTTTTCACGTTCTTCAAACCCCCAAAGGAAAGGAGTTAAACCACCGACATCCATAATATGGGTCAAGACAGACATACAATGGTTTAAAATTCTTGTGATTTCTCCAAATAAGGTACGAATATATTTAGCTCTAATTGGAACTTCAATATTTAATAATTTTTCAACAGCTAATGCAAAAACTTGTTCATTAGTCATCATAGAAACATAATCCAATCTATCGAAATAAGGTAATGCTTGGATATAAGTTTTTGATTCAATTAATTTTTCAGTACCTCTATGTAATAAACCTACATGAGGATCGGCTCTAACTAATTCTTCACCATGTAATTCCAAAATCAATCTCAAGACACCATGAGCAGCAGGATGTTGAGGACCGAAATTTATAGTAAAATGACGAATTTTAGTATTTTGTTTAGAAACTTTCTTTGGATCATCATCATTACGGAATGACATATCTACTTCATCAAAAACTTCAGTGAAAAACCCTTTGGTTTTTAAGTTTGAATATCTTTCAGCTGGTTTACCCAAAGCATTAATAAAATCTTCTGGATATTGACCTTTGAATGGAGCTGGTGGTGGACCACCTGCATCAGCTCTCAATTGAGGTAATGTGCTGAATGATTTTATGAATTGGAAGTGGGTGGTTGGCTTTAAAGCACGACTTATTCTTGTTGCTCTCAACATCTGGTTAAATGATAGATTGTATGCAAACAACTTTTCGTTTATAAATGAAATATTAGTGTAATATATAAGCTAATATATATGTGGGTAAGTCCTATATGGTAATATAATATATATATCAACGGCCCTTGCTAGTCAAAAGTCTTTCCGTTATTGGGTCCTAGGTTTACTTCACTGGCCTCTTGGATTGAGGATTTTTTTTCCATCATTACTGTAACTGTATACAGGTTCTAAGTTTATTATGAAATGAATTTTTTTTATTGGCTGCATTTTAATAGTACTGCATATAAATCAATCAGTCACATGATATGTGACATTGACACATATCATGTGATTAATGACATATCGACTTTTATGCACGACCTTTGATTAGAAATATTTTTTTCTTTTTTCTTCGAAACTTTAATTACACAAAAATGCTATCGGAATTTGCTGGATTAGAATTATTAATATACAGGAAGAGACCTGACCTAGTGGGAACGATATTTTTCCTATCCCGCCATTTTTCTTTCACAAATAGATTTACTTATCATATCCAATTACATTTATTTTGGGAAACAACAGATCATGATGTTCATGTTACATTACCCTTTTTTACAAAAAATCAATCTCTGATGGTTTTCCTAGAAAAGTAACTATTAATTAGTTCTCGATGCACCCCTTCCTTTTTTTTCATCTGCAGAGATTAAATCTCTCTCGTAAATACAAGTCGGAGAAAGGTACTTTTTTATTAGTGAACAACCTGAGATGAAAACCCTTTTGTTTGAATGTAAAATTTCAAAAGTAATAAAATGTATTTGTTGTGGTAGTTTACTCTGTTAAGGTGAAAGGAAATTTCAAATTAATAGTATAATTAGTTTGTTAGATAGTTACTTAGTTACAGGGTAATATTCTTAATGAAAAGCCGCGTTCTTTCTTTCCTTTTTGAGATGCTGCATTTTTTTTTTCTTTTTTTTAATTTTTAATTTTTTTTTATTTTTTTACTCTTAACAAAAGCAGTTTTTATTTAAAAACAGAACTTTAAAATTTTTTTTTATTTTTTTTTCAATAATTTAATCTTTTCTTTTTTTTTTTCAATTCAAAGTCTTTTTCGATTTATTTATAAGACTAGGTTTATTTTTCCAGTTTGGAAATTTTTATATCAATTTAGTTTGCAACTTATTAGTAATTTACATTTCAGTGTATATTATATATACATATAGATATAGAGTTTAAGCACATATATATATATATAGGTATTAAGCACTTCACCAAAAGAGAGAATACAATCACAAAAAAGGAACAATGTCAAATACTTTCGACTTTACCCCCAAAAGAAAACGAGATGATTTCGAACCAGATTGCAAAAAGATAAAAAATTTCATTGATGAACCAACAAGAGAACAACTCACAGATTCAAATGAATGGCCACAATTTGCTCATCCAGATGGTGGAATAATTAAAATTACCCCCTGGGGTTCATTACGACAATTTCAAGATCCAATTACTGGAGAATTAATGACTAAATTTGAAGATATGTCATTTTCAGATTATACTTTTCAAAATAACAAGATTATTGATGATATTTATAACGTAAACCAAACAAAAATTCCAAGTATGCCATCAACCCCACAATCTTTATATCATCATTCACAACCAACAACAAATCACCAACAACAACAACAACAACAAAATACGCGTAGTAGTTTCGCGACTCATAATTTGCCCGATGAAAGAATTAGCCCCATTAGAAGATTTAGTCCTGAATGTGAAGCTGAAAGCTATATTAGGGATGTATATCAAGGTATTACGCCACCACCACCACATTCAAATGATTCATATCATCTGCAAAAGCAACAACAACAACAGAGTAGTGGACACAGTCAACAAGATTTTCAACAAGAACACGAAAATTATTTTGGAATGAATGATCATCCCGAAGAAGAGTTTGACTGTAGTGGGATTGAATATTCTCACGAAGATGATGAGATGATGTAATTAATGATAATAGAATTTGTAATGTATTATGCTTTTTTTGGATTTAATTTAGAAGAATTTATTGTTAAAACAGGATTTTACATTTGAATAAAAGCAAAGAAAAATTTGTATGTATATTAAGAGTTTGAAAAGGTTTTGTATATGTGTATATAATAAAAAGTTTTACTTGAAGCTTGTAGTATTAATATCTGGATACAATTTAGCCATGTTTGACAGGTTAATCGTTGCCATGCAATGAACGATCTGTAAACACCCCTTTATGCTTATTAAAACGTCAAGAAAAGGTTATTCGTCTAACAAAAACAAATTATTCTTATAATTAACATTACCATATAAACTACAAACAAATTCCTCTACTTAGTTTATTTCTTTTCATTAACATCCAATGGGGTTAATCTCAAGTATGGCTTGATGATTCTGAATTTTGGGAATAAAGTCTTAGCTTCTTCATTGGTAACACTTGGGTGAACAATGACATCATCCCCTGGAACCCAGTTAATTGGAGTGGTAACTCTGTGTTTATCACCAGTTTGTAAAGAATCAATAACTCTCAAAACTTCAGCAGTGTTTCTACCAGTAGAAGCAGGATAAGATAAAATCAATCTAATCTTCTTAGCTGGATCAATAATGAAAACAGATCTAATGGTGAATTGAACACCCTTGTCATCAACATTGGTAGCATCTTGATAATCAATCATATCATATAAATGAGCAACCTTTCTTTCTGGATCAGCAATAATTGGGAAGGTTAATTTGGAACCAGTAACTTCATCAATATCCTTAATCCAAGCTTGATGAGAATCAGCATTGTTAGCAGAAAGACCAATTAATTTAACGTCACGCTTAGCGAATTCTGGTTCTAATTTAGCAAAAGCACCCAATTCAGTAGTACAGACTGGAGTAAAATCATCTGGGTGGGAGAACAAAACAGCCCAAGAGTTACCAATGAATTCGTGGAAAGAAATTGGACCGTTGGAAGTTTCGGCTTGGAAATCTGGAGCAGTAGAACCTAATCTTAAAGTTTGGTGGGTAGCCATTGTGTGTGCGTGTTAATGATAATTGAAGATGATGAAAAAGTAAGAGAAACAGAAAGAGAAAGAGAAAGAATATGAAAAAAAAAAGAATTTAGGTGAATTGATAATGGCTTTATATCAAATCTCGATTTCAACTTTACAATTGTTGAATACTCAACATATGGCATCATCAATTTGTCCCTGAATTAGCAAAAGTAACTCTAAATTGTGCAAAATAGATAATAGAATTTTCGTATTTATTTAAATTTTTTCAAAAATTACTAAAAAACACGTGATTTATTGTTTATAATACAAAGTATGTGCTAACAAAAAAACTACTTATAATAAACCCTAATATTCTTCTTCTTCATCCCCTTGTAAATAAGGAAATACGTTCGATTTTGTGAACCTTGAGAACGTCTATAACATATCACAAAAAGTGTATTGAGATTCACCGGATAGCCAAGACATAACTAAAAGGGAGAAAACGACACACACTAACCACCCCTCTTAACAAAGTAAATTTCCTCGAACCACATTTGCTGTGAATATGTATACACTGTAAAGTTGATATGTACTACGGTTTAAAATATGAGTTCCTAACGCCTCAGTTTCTTTATTATTTTAACAGTCAACACACACACATATACTCTTTCTATTGAATAATGTAACTCACCTTCCTTCAAGTGAAATATATAGTTCTATATATGTATATTTCTAAACTTTAATCAGAAGTCCTAACTAACAATTCCTCAGTTTCACTATCTTCAGCATCCAAATCAACTCCAAAATCACCCAATGTCTCACCCATATCATTTATCCATTCATGACGTTTCAACTTATTTCTTGGATCAAGATGTTTCTTTAATCCAGATATATCATTTCGATATCTTGCCAATAACTCCTCATCAGAAATTACAACGGGTGGTGGTTCATTCTTAACGGTTATTTCCTGATGTCCACCATCTGGAGGCCAAGGTAAGTTCAATTGATCATCTTCTGTGTATTCAGCCGACTTTTGAGGATGAACTCCATTGGATCGGGGGCCTGCCAATGGAAGAAGCCACATCCAAGGATATCCCCATGCCCCAATTAAGTTTCTCCAGATTCCTAGATCGTAGGGGAAGATTATATCGTCGATTGTAAAGTTCTTTGGAACAAGTGATGATGATGATGTTGTTGTTGATTCGTCTTGGTTTGTTTGAACTTCCCTGACTTCCTCGTGTTCATGTTCATATACATGCTCTTCTGGAATTGTTGAAGGATTTGTCCATGTTGATAATTCAGGTAATTCTTTCCCATGTAATTTAAAGTAATTCTGTCTAATTTGATGCCAAATTCTTTCTGTATGAATTTGTGATTCAAGTCTTTCCCATTCCCATACTTCAATTTGAGTCATACCTCTAAACCCAGTATTAATGATACATTTAATAAACAAAATCGTTATTGATGCAACTACAAAAAAATCAACTGGAGTTAAAAATATAACAGCAAACATTTCTTTCTTATTAATTAAATAAGCAGGTAAATCAGATTCTTCATAATATTGAATAATCCGTTTACATAATTGTAAAAATAAATATCCACAAGTAAATATAACCCATATCAAAAATCTTAAAAAATGAGGTAAATTACCGTGACCAACACAATTCATGGTCCAAGGACAATGATGATCCATTTGTAAGACACATTGATTACATGTCTTACAATGATGTGTCCTGGGAGGTTTGAAATTTTTACATTTCTTACAATATCGTCTCCATTCACCTTGATTTGGTTGATATTTGGGAGGTGGAGTACCTGGATTAACAAATATTGCGAGAGCATATGATATCCAAACCATAGTGACGTAGATTTGGAATGTGATTTGTTCTCGCATGGTCATATGGTGTTGGAGAACAAAGTAATGGGTTCCATAGCCTAAGGTGCTGATAAGTAGACATGGGATCTGGTATTAGGTTAGCTATTAGTTCTCTTCCTCTTGAAAGAAGTTGAATGCAAAGGTCTTGTATTACATACTAATACTCCCACTATGGGCCATTTGAATTGTACAGCCATGGGTTTAAGTTTATGTGGTGGTGGTAGTGGTAGTGGCTATAGACCAATATGGGTGCATCGTCGATTATTAACCCTTATACAGGAGAGAGCCCTTTTGAAAAAAAAAAGAGATTTCTTTCTTCAGTGGCAATTATCTGAAAATCTTCATTTCAATCAACAAATTTCATCATTAAAAAACATCAATATAAACATAAGAATAACACAACATGGTATGTATCCGTAGAAGAAAGCCATACTCAGTTCAATTGAACCAAATTGTACTAACAATTCTTTTTTGTCTAGGCTTCCATTGGTACAGGTTACGATTTATCAAATAGTGTTTTTTCACCAGGTATGTTTTCAAAATGTTCAAATCAACAACACTCAATTGACAGTTTTTATACTAACTACTAACTTATAGATGGAAGAAACTTCCAAGTAGAATATGCAATGAAAGCAGTTGAGAATGGTGGAACATCAATTGGTATCAAATGTAATGATGGGATCGTATTAGCAGTTGAAAAAATCATAAATTCAAAATTATTAGTTCCTGGTAAAAACAAAAGAATCCAAACAGTAGATAGACATATTGGTGTGGTTTATTCTGGTCTTTTACCAGATGGTCGTCATTTCGTAAACCGTGGTCGTGATGAAGCTCAATCTTTCAAATCTATATACAAGACTCCAATTTCGGTACCTCATTTAATGGATAGATTGGGTATATATGTTCAAAATTACACATGTTATAATTCAGTTAGACCATTTGGGGTTGTTTCTATTGTTGGGGGTGTAGATGATAATGGACCTCATTTGTATATGATTGAACCAAGTGGTAGTTGTTGGGGTTATACTGGTGCTGCAACTGGTAAAGGGAGACAAACTGCCAAATCAGAATTGGAAAAATTGAATTATGAAGAATTGTCAATTAAAGATGCAGTTAAAGCAGCTGCAAAGATTATTCATTTGGCTCATGAAGATAATAAGGATAAAGATTATGAATTGGAAATTTCATGGTGTTCTAAAGAATTTACTAATGGTAGACATGAATTTATTCCTGAAGAATTATTAGAGGAAGCTAAGAAATATGCCGAAGAAGAGGATGAAGAAGATGAAGCTGAAGATGAAGAAGATCAAGAAATGCAGTCATAAGGGATAAACCGTAGTAAAACGTTTATAGATCTATTTGAGTGTAATAAAAAAGATGTAATATAATAAAAAATTATGTTCATACATTTTCATGGTTCGTTCTTCATAAAGACTGTAAAAGTCATATTTACATAAGATGCTGCTCTACACAGTATACGTTATGCTAGATAT
This sequence comes from Hemisphaericaspora nanyangensis, assembly GCA_030557635.1. Lineage (NCBI taxonomy): Eukaryota > Fungi > Ascomycota > Pichiomycetes > Serinales > Debaryomycetaceae > Hemisphaericaspora > Hemisphaericaspora nanyangensis. The sequence goes on along the minus strand of JAKTPO010000036.1, from coordinate 51,404 downwards.
TCAACTCTAAATTTGCTTCTTATAAGTCTACTATTGAGTAGCTCGCATGATGAGAAAACGCGTGTTAGAGCAACAGTTGTTTGAGACGTAGATGGGAGCAAATTTGCTACAAAGCATTGTCACACAATGCTTTGGGTATTTGTTTCGATGATTTAATGTATGCGACGTAAACAATATCAGCTCAAATGGACCTGAAAGTGGCATCTACAGAGATCTCAACCGTTGTGCGGCTTTAGTTCGTTACTCTTTCAGTGATGGCTGCAAGGGCAAATTGATTAGTTCTTCCTGTAATAACATGGCTCTCTCGCAATCTATTAAAAGCTTTTCACAAATAGAGCTATGAACTATATACTTTCCTGGTGACATTGACTCGATAAGCTTGTTTCAAAATTAAGGGGGAAGTACAAGCAATTGTTTCAAGTGTCACACTGCTGGTGGTAGTAGTATTTACTTTACATTGTATTGAACACCCTGTTTAATACTTTGCATAATATGCAGGAAAATCTTATTTTCACTGGTTTTTTTTTTTACAACCAACTTTTCCCAGTTTCGTTACTATTGTCCCTGTTTTGTAACTTTCCAAACAGCTATTTTAGCACAGCTTTCTTTACGAACAATTTGACTTTTGAGGAATTGATATAACAGACAATTTGAAAACACATACTCAGTTCCTGTTGAAATTCAATTGGTAGTTGTATAAATTAATCTACATTACATTAGATTTTATTCTAGGTAGTAAACAAAAGGACACGCATACCACCTGATACAATTGAAAAAAACATTCCACACATCAATTGCATAGTGTTAATATTTCAATGTCTAAGAAAGCAGACATAAAAGCAGCCGCTAGATCCGCTGCCCATAAACAACAACAAAAGAATGATTGTTTTGTGAATATGGATACCTTAGTTGAACCAGAGTTTGGTAAAGGTGAACTTCGTGAATATCTTATTACACACCAAACTGATCTCCTTATCAAGAAAAGATCCATTACATCAAAAGAATATTGGTTTCTTGCCTCCCTTATAGTCATTGGTTCATATGTTAGATTATATAACTTATCTTATCCTGATTCAGTTGTTTTTGATGAAGTTCATTTCGGTGGATTTGCAAGAAAGTATATATTAGGAAAATTCTTTATGGATGTTCATCCACCATTGGCCAAAATGCTTTTTGCTGCTGTTGCTGCAATTGGAGGATTTTCAGGCGACTTTGAATTTAAATCAATTGGTGACAAATTTCCAGAATCTACCCCATATGTTTTCATGAGACAATTTCCAGCATTATTAGGCCTTGGTACTGTTATCTTGTGTTATTTGACCTTGAGACAATCTGGTGTCAGGCCAATTATTGCTTATATTACTAGTTTCCTTCTCATTATTGAAAACTCGAATGCTACTATTTCAAGATACATCTTATTAGATTCTCCATTGATTTTCTTCATTGCTGCTGCAGTTTATTCTTGGAAAAAGTTTGAAATTCAAGTCCCATTCACCTTTGGTTGGTACAGAGGCTTAATTGCTACCGGTATTGCACTTGGTTTGGCATTGAGTTCTAAATGGGTTGGTTTATTCACGCTTGCTTGGGTTGGTTTGTTGTGTATTTACCAATTATGGTTTATTATTGGTGATTTATCAGTTTCTCCAAGAAAGATTGTAGGACATTTCTTTGCTAGGGGTATTATTTTATTGGGTGTTCCATTTATTTTATATTTGACATTTTTTGCTGTTCATTTCTCTATGTTATATAAGGAAGGTGATGGAGGTTCATTTATGCCAAGTGCATTCAGAGCTGGATTAAAAGGAAATAGGATTCCAAGGGATATTCCTGCTCCAGTTGGATTAGGTTCTGTTGTTACGATTCGTCATCTTGAAACTAACGGAGGCTACTTACATTCTCATCCTCACTTTTACCAGACCGGTTCTAAACAACAACAAATTACATTATACCCTCACTTGGATGATAATAACAAGTGGTTTATAGAACCATATAAGAACACTACCGTCTACAATGAAACTTTTGTTCCATTGACTAACGGAATGAAGATTAGATTGAGACATATCAAAACTGGTAGAAGATTACATTCACATGATGAAAAAGCACCCGTTAGTGAACGTGATTGGCAAAAGGAAGCTTCTTGTTATGGATTTGACGGCTTTGAAGGTGATCCAAATGATGATTTCATTGTCGAAATCGTCAAGCACAAAACTAAAGATGAAGAAGCTAAACATAAAGTTAAAGCAATTGCTACTATTTTCAGATTGAAGCATGCCATGACTGGTAACTATTTATTTTCAAGTAATGTTAAATTACCAGAGTGGGGTTTTGGTCAACAAGAAGTCACTACCGCTTCCCAAGGTAAAAGATACTTGACTCATTGGTATATTGAAACCAATGAAAATCAATACTTGAATAAAACTGATGTTGAAATTATCAATTATCCAGTCTTGTCATTCTGGGATAAATTTGTCATCTCCCATAAGAGAATGTGGCAAATCAATCAAGGTTTAAATGATCATCATCCATGGCAATCAAACCCTCAAGATTGGCCATTCTTATTAAGAGGTATCAACTATTGGAACAGAGAACATAGACAAGTATACTTATTAGGTAATGCCGTCACTTGGTGGGCTGCTACTGCTTGTTTGATTAGTTTCTTTATTTATGCTAGTGTTGTTATTCTTAGATGGCACTTGGGACAACCGCTTTCTACCGAAAAGAATGTATTTAACTTCAATGTCCAAACCTTTTCATATGTTTTGGGATGGTTATTACATTATTTTCCATTTTTTATTATGGGAAGACAATTATTCTTACATCATTATCTTCCCGCCCTTTATTTTGGTATTTTAGCTTTAGGTCACTTTTTAGAAGTTTTTGTCGGATATGTGACATCTGGTTCTAAGACCTTACAAAGAGTTGCTTTGGGTGTTGTTGGTGTATTTGCTGTTTTAAGTTTGATTTTCCATATTGCTTATTCCCCATTAATCTATGGAGCACCTTGGACCAAGGATTTATGTACCGCTTCAAAGCCATTCTCTGGTTGGGATTTTGAATGTTCTAGCTTCCACAGCAAATATTCTGAATATGACTTTCCTGAAAGTGAAACAGCCAGTGAAAAGATCTTAGCCACGGAAACAGTTGTGGCTCAAGCCAAGAAAACTCCAGTAGTAGTCCCAGAAGACGTTGTTATTGAAGAAGTTGTGGAACGTCGAGCCAAGAGTGATACATCCGCCAAAAAAGAAGCACAAGGTAAGAAACCACAACAAGAAGAAAATGATGATGAAAAGGTGGCACCTCAACAAGCTGTCGATTTTGAAGTGAAAACACCAAAGAATGACGAACAACAGCCAGCTGAAGATGTGCCTGTTGATAATGTTGAACCAGAAGTGGTGGAAGATGTTAATATTCCCGTTGAAGCCGAACATCTTGAAGAACCAATCGAAGAAAGCCCAGTTGAACATGAAGTGAATGTGGAAGTGAACAGTTATCCTCCTCAAGAAGCAGTTGAAGAAGAAGCAGAGCAAGAGAAGCGCGAGGCTGACGAACATAAGGTTTTTCCACCTGTTTAAACTCAGAAAGATTTTCGATAAATACATTATTTAAATGTACCTAGTCCTGTTTGGTTTTTCCTTTTATGTAAAAATTCCTTCATTTTGTTAGTTTTTGAAATTTATAGGTTAATATTGTCTTTTTTTACATTATAAACATTGCTTTTAAACAAAAAGATATCGACAAAATACACATGTTTTATATTTACATACTCTATTTACTCTTCATCGACAACATCAACATTTTCAATTGCTCTTCCTCTAACGTATTTTTCATTCTTGACTTGATCATCAATGGTGGCGTATAAATGATATCCATTATAAACCGATTTGATAACAACACAAATCAAGAAAAACAATGGCCAAACATATATATAGTGACTTTCAGTTCCTACACCATAATAATTCAATGCAAAACTTACCAAGAGGGCAGGTATATGCACAATACCATAATTGATCAAGCATGGTAACATACATGTGGTAAACACTTCACGGATGGGCAATTGCATCAAAAATGCAGTCTTTAGGAAATATACCAAAAATGGCAATATTGTCCAGAAAGATACAAGGAAATGAATTAAAATGGTTCGGAAATCAGTCAAAAATTCCACTTTGTAGTTATTAGTGTAATATTTTATTGGGTCATTGACGCATAGTCTATGAATACTGACAATCCAAAATAGCCACAAGATTATGATTGGAGCGTTTATCGACATATACATTGGCATAACATTGAAATTGTTTCTAAGATTGAGAATGTCAAAGAATCCCCGTTGTTGTTCTTCTTGAGCAACCCCATCTTGGAAATCGACACCTGCACCAGCAGCAGCGGCAGCGGCGGCGGCGAGAGGTGGTTGCTGAATTTCATCATCAGCTCTGATTTCATTGTTGCCTCCAATAGGAGCATCGGTTGATAATTTACGATCATATATGTCCAATAATAATATTTCGAAAAGAAGACCCACTGAAATCGAACCAAAATCAACCAAATTCCAATCTAAATCAAATTCACGAGCAACCATAGGTGGAGCAAACAAACTGGCAAGAAACAGGGCTACTCTTATAACAGGTCTACCAACCAATATTGAAATGACGATACACGACAAAATCAAAATAACGGCAAATATCCATAGCATAAAAATTAGTCCAGTACATCTTAGTTTGAAATTTGGAGGTCTGTAGACTATAGTATAGACATTCTCAACATTAGTTTCATCATCTTCTTCTGACGAAGGAGTTTCGTATCCCGATTTAAGTGGAGGGTTTTTGTTAACTTCTTCGATTAATTTATCATCTTTAGTAACTGCGACAAATAATTTTTTAATGAATTTTCTTGAAAGGGTATCATTATCTGGTGCTCGGACGTAGTTCCCATTAGGTACAAAGCATGCCTTAACATCTGGATTCTCTTTAAAAATTGCAAGTGCTTCTCTATAACTAACTGGTTTGGTATAATCTGGTTGAGCAGTGCCTAATATTTGTTCCCAAAGATTTCTGTATATTACATAACCTCGTTCATGTGAAATCGGTTTATTTAATATGAAATGTGACAATCTTAATTTATGTGCCGATATATCGAATGCACGAATCCAATATTTTCTAACATATCTGATAATTAATTGTTGATTTCTCAAACCAACAACAAGACAAACATAGACAGGAAATAAAACAATGAAACCTGATGGAAGTTGGATTGGTAAGAATACATTTTTAATTTCCTGCAATTCATTTGACGCCGAGGTTTCAAGTGTCTTTAATCTTGTAGTTGGTGGCGTTACCGCGTATCTCAATCCCCAAGTAACTCCTCCAATTCCAATAAATATAAATCCGGTATAAAATTTGGCACTTAAATAAATTCTTGATAATTGTAATTTCAAAGGTTTGACCAATGCATCATGGATTAATCTTGCATTAGGATCATCAGGAGATCTAATGAAAAACAATACACCTGGACGTAAAATAAGACCTCTAACCATACCAATGAACAATGCAAAGAATAGCATATAAAGGGTACCGCTTGCCCAGTAGATCAACACACGAAGGTATGTAACTTGTAAAATCTGATAATAAGAAGTCAAAAAGATAATAATGAATGTCTCTGGATTTCCTGATGTAGTGGCAACATTAGATTCCACGGTGAATTGCGGCAAGAAAAGCGGAGCTATACAAAAATCCAATAACCAACCACAGAATACAGGGAAGAAGAAAATTTCAATTGCAAATATAAAGAATACTTTTGCGGTTGATCTGATTTCAAACAAAATCTTATAAATGCGTCTGGAACTTCCCATTATTGGTTTTGGACCTGAGACTAAAAATTCCATGATATTGTATATCACACCACCGATCAAACTGTATCCAATAATTAACAAGACTATTCTTTCGCTTAATGAACGAACAACTGGTTCAGTTGGGAACAATAAGTTGGAAATAATTTCTTTGTTTGGTTCAATGATATATCCGTATACTGTCTTACCCATAAAAATTAGTGATTCATATTCTGCAAACAGTTGACTTATCCATATGGACGCCTTTGAATAGTATGAATTTAAGAAACCAAAAGTAACAGTACTAACAAGTGAGCCAGCGAATCTTACAAAAAAACCAATTGCAGCGACCAACATATTACCCAAAACGTGAGGAATCAAGTACATGACAAACAAGTATGCAGAAATAACAAGATCACAGAAAAACATGAGAAATATTGGAGTCTTTATGTTCAAGCTCATGCCGAATACTTCCAACATATCTGCAATTCCTCCTCCTCCACCTTGATTTGCAGCAGCGGCAGCAGCGGCAGCAGCGGCATCTCCATCATCCCTACCTCCTGCAAATGCTTCATCGATTTGTTGCTCGTCATCTTCGCCTTCATCTTCGTCATCGTCATTTTCTTCTGCTCTATTGGCAAATATATCTTCAACGATATCTCTTAATTGCTGTCTGTCAACCTGAATTGCGGGACCTTCTTGGTCGTTATTGTTCTGCGCATCATCACGTTCATCTTCTGGAACAAAGAGTGTTCTTCTTTCATTATCAGAAGGTAACTCTTCGGCATTTTCCCCATTTTGTGGTTGAGCGGTTTGCTCGGGGTCGTTCCAAATTTGATTCTGGTTGATTTCATGTCTCAATGCTTGTTCAAACATGTTATTATAGTTTTGGATGTTATTTTCATTGTTAAGATCGTTAATTGCGCGTACAACAGGGTCTGCTACATGATGTTCCGCATTTGGATCGTCATTGTTTCCCAATGCAGCAAGTGCTTGTTGTAACATTTCTACTAACTTTGTTCTTGGTTCTTTTCCAATTTTCTTGTGTAATAACTTCAAGTATCCTTCATCTCTGACAACCCATTCCCGTTCAATAAATAATGCAACGTGGACTATTATAGCCACCAATATGTGTCTAAGACCTCCGAAATATGTATATGCTAAGAATCTTTGAAGTTTGGTTAGTTGCAATTGAAATTGAGAACCTGGGTTAATTGATTCCAATACCTTACGTATATCGTATTCACCAAATATTATAGCATCCAAAAATGATTGATTTGCAATGGGCAAATTTCCATCAATTGCCCATGTATACACTCTTCCGGAAAATTTCCAAAATAGGGGTACTTGGACCAATATGCATAGTATATAAAGAGCGATTGAGATTGATTTTGTAAGGGTTGTCGTAATTATTTGGACCAATTTGGACCATATCATGTTTGGTGGTATTCTTTGCGGCATTGACGGATCATACAAGATTCTAAATTTATAAGGTGTATTACAAATATCACATTTCTCAGTTGATTTATTAGAATGCTTCAACCATTCAAGCAAACAGTCTTGATGAATGTATTTGATGGAACCTCTACATTTGCAGGGATGGTACAATGGTTGAGACGTAGTTCCTTCTCCACGGCAAATACGGCAAGTATGTTGCTCCACTTCCGACATTCTGTTGTTGTTAAAATTCTGTCGCTTTTAATAAAAGCAAAAAGAAAAAATGGAAGTTTTTAAAAGTGGAAATAAGCTAATAAACCTCTCTTAGCCTTATCAATACCAAGTAACTACAAAAAACACAAGGGGAATTGACTGAAATCAAATGGAATTGAATAGGGAGCTGAAATATAATTCAAGAATGAAAATGATGATTTTCCATCACCAATTTTTTTCCTTCTTTGGGCTTCTGTTGCGCTACCAGTAGATTTCATTGGAATACTTATCCTTTATTCCAATTTGTTGGGGAGTAAGTGTACTTGGTACCCTTATAGAAGTTGTTATTGTTAATGTTTACCATTTTAATGTATTATAATACAAATTAACTATGCTAATTGACAACTTTAATATACAACAATATACATATCATACACAATCCTTACATCATATCCTTCTTTTTCTTCTTAAGCATGACATTCCCAGTAACTTTTCTCTTCTTCTTTCTCTCCTTCGCCTCTCCTCCTCCTATATGTTGCAGCTGTTGTTCATGTTGTAGTTCTTCATCTCCATCTTCATCGTCCCCATCTTCATTAATCCCCACTCCATCATCTGCATAATTGGTAGTTTTATCTTCAAACATCTTCTTGGCCCTCTCAATCTTATAACTCTGCTCAATGATATATTGAAATCTAGCCAATTTCAAAGGATCATTCCTTAACGTAAATCCTAAATCGTTCATCTTAATTCTAGATCTACCCTGAGATCGAGCAAACCTATGTATATTCAGTGAAAGATCTACTAAATATTCAACAAGTATATCTTCAAGAGCATTCACCGTCAAATCAGTAGATACAGGACGATCTCCCATTGCATACAATAAATTCTCAATATCTTTGGTAAATAGCTTTTGCTTTTTTCTTTTCCTTCTTACTTGTGTTATTGGAGGTAATGGTAGTTGTGGTTGTGTAGGTGCATGAGTGGTGGATGTAGTAGGTAGCGATATATTACCAACTTTTGAAGAGAGTAGATCGTTCTTTGATGTTTTCAAATCTGATTGTGATAATGATGATGAAACATTATTGGTGGAAGATGCTACAGCAGTGTCTGCTTTTGGTTGATCTTCATTCATTAGTATACTTCTGTACCTGTCTGTCCCTTCTGATTCTCAAGAGTTATCAAAAAGTATTGGCTCTTATTTTTATATAACGAGTTTAAAACTCTAACAAGAAAAAACTTTTATGTTTGCTGATATAAATATTCATTTGCATTGCCCCCATATAACAAATACAGAAACGTGCTATTCGAATGAATGGAGGTTTGACAATTAGCAATACGTTATAGGTAGATGAATGTATATTCTACTTAAGCCTTGTTCTGTAAAATAGCATATTTTCATTTATTTCATTCTAGGTAAGGACTCCATTACTCTTTTCGCACTACCAAAGAATTTCAAACCACATAGATATTTAATTACTGTAGTGTTGTTTAAGAACTACTAGTGCTTATCAATACCTGCTCCATTGACCCATAGTGGTTCAAGCTAATATATCATGACTGGTATCACCTCCGTAGTTGAAACAAATTTAATAATAATTTGGTAGCTTTCCTCTTTCACGGTATGCTCAGCGAGAATGAAATATATGAATAATTTGTATATCCACTTAAGTGTGCTATTTTATATAGACTAAGGCCCAAGTAGAATATACATTCATATATATAATTCCTATTGGTTCTGATTGGAGTAACCTAGCTGTTACGCACCTAATATTATTTAAGGATGTTATTCCCTTCTAACTTTATATATTAGTTACTTTTGAATAAATTACGTTAAGATCGAGTTAAGAAGTTGTATTTACAATAAGATTCAAGTGTAGTATTCTACCTTGGTCAAAATACTTTGCTTAAACCAAGCATTTTGACATCATCTAAATTTATATTAATTATCTCCCGCATCAGCACCATTATAACTTATACCACTGAAAGCGTAGATTAAGTTTAGTTACTTGCCCTACGCAGCCTGAATATTGCATTCGTTACATAGTATGTGACAAATACATTAACGGTTTATAATATCAGCAAACAAATTAAATTAAAAATTAACATCAAAATACAAAACTATTAAACGTAGTTATATAGAACGAATAAAACAAACATTAACAACCACTTTTTGGTTTGTTTATATAATATATATATAGTGATTGGTGTATTGTACATATCCCCAGCAACACAATCACTCCTTCACTTAGTTACTCAAAGAAATCCTTCTTTTTTCACACTCCCTAATTTGCAGCACTAAGTGGATCTCTTGCTTTCCATTCCATAATCAAATCATCCTTAGGGAAAATGGTTGCAAAGACCTTAATTTGTTCAGATAATTCAGTCTTGTGATGAATCAAATCAGCTTTCATAACAAATTTACCCAACATACCAGTAAACAACATCAAAACATAATTCTTACCCAAACAAACATGAGGACCAGTTCCAAAGACTAACCAATTACGCTTATACATATCCCCAGTAGCATTTTCCCATCTTTCTGGAATAAAGGTATCTGGATCATCATAAACTTCAGGATCATGTAAGGCTGGATATAAGGTTGGAATAATCATAGATCCCTTTGGCGCAGTATAAGTTTCAGTCACTGGGAATTTTTGTTTGACAACATATGGAACCATTAAAACAGGAGGACGGTATCTTAAGGATTCCTTAACCACATTGTTGGTATAAGTCATTTCATTAATTAAGTCCAAGGTTAAACGTTGTTCAGGATTGTTGTTTCTAACTCTTAATTGTTCTTCTCTAATCTTGGCAACAACATCAGGTCTGTCGGCAACAATTTGAAATAACCAACAAGCTAAAGATGAAGAAGCATCTTGAGAAGCAAATAAGAAGGTGAAAATGGCTTCAGAAATTTCTTTGTTTGAGAATTCTCTTACTAATAATTTAGAATCAGGATCATCAGAATGTTTTTCTCTGGCATCTTTCATTAAATGAATCCATTCATCCATAACACAGGCTGGAGTTCCATTCTTTTCATTGATATGAACCTTGGACATAGCAGCACAGTTTTCAAAAATCTTCATTGTTTCATCAGCAATTTTCTTACCATACCAAGTCTTAGTGTAAGGAAGAATAATTGGGAAATTAACTAATTCTAATGCGGCAGTAATGCGGAAATAGTTATCAGCAATAAGAGCAATTTGTTCTTCAGTAATATAATCACCACAGAAAGTTCTTAACGATAAAGCACATAATAATTCTCTAAATTCAGGGAAAAATTCACGAGGACCATCATAATTAACATATCTTTCCAAATAAAGATCCATATATTTTTCTTGAACAGGAATATAAATTTCCAATGCTTTTTGAGAAAATAATCCATTAAGTGAACGACGATAATCAGTATGAGCCTTACCATCTAAAAACACCCAATTTGTTGGTCTTAAAATTTTAACAGCGACATCAACAACACATGGTTTAACATACTTTGGAGATGATAAAATTTTTCTTGCTAAATCACGAGAAGAAGCAATAACCACAAATTTATGGAAAATTGATACACAACTTAAATCACCAGAATTCCATTTTGCCATATATTCTTCAAATTTTGGATCAAGAGATTCTAAAAATGGACCAATTATTGGCCATACTTTGAATCTTGGACCAGCAATACACCCTTTATTCAATTGATATTTGATTTGGTCATAAGATAATGTGATGACAATAAGGGCAATTACAATTTGTAACCAAGTTGCTTGTTGATAAATTTCAACGGCTTTGGATTGTATGAATTGTAAATCCAAATACTCCTTGGCATTAAGTTTTATATTCTCCACTAGAGGAGATGTAACATTAGCACTCATATCTGGAGAAAAAGGTCCGAAGAAGAAATGACGAACTTGAAACTAAGCAAAGAAAAGAATCAAGAAGAAGGAAGAAGTAAGAAGAAGGATTATTATGTTTTTTTCAAAAAAAACAAAAAAGGATTGTGAAAAGATAATTGAAGTAAATTAAAAGAAGACGGAAACGGAACTAAAAGACATTAAAGAAGAAGAAAAAATTAAAGTTTAAAAGTTACTAACTCTTCTCGAATGTGGAATCACAAAATAATTTTAAAAAAAAAAAAAACTTTTAATATCAAAACAATAAACCACCACACATTGAAGATTGATTATGTAAGGCAACCGGCAAAAGGAAGGACCTACTCCTTTTTAGTGACAGCTTAAGTCAAGATAACAATTTAGATTTCTCAACTCTGCAACGATAATGGCAGCCATACATCTCAACACCCCCTTTTACCTTTTGTTTCCAGAGTAGATACCTCCTTCCCTTATTTATCTCTTTGTATGCATATTTACTCCTTTTTTGTGAATACTCGTTTAGCTCAAATCATGTCATTCACGTCTTATAGGATTAACCAAATGTTATTTATTACTGAAAGCATTATTCACCTCGTTTCATAGACTTTTTTTTTATTTTATTATATTTTACCAGCCGGTTTAAGCCATGCTTTCAATACCAAGTTTTGTTACCGACAAATAACGCTATAAAGAAGAATTATTTTTTTTATTTCAAATTCGCGTAAACTATAGTTGAAGAATGGATGTTTTCTATACGATCGTATAGAATGATGCAATACACGCAATTTTTTTATACGAGGTGATCAAAAACAAATATTCATTTAATAATAAATTGACATTTTTGTCGTTATGGAACAATGTCGTTCTTTTGACGTGTGACATTCCGTGTGTCTCAAATGGTTTTAATTTACGACAAATCCATTCTCATCGCCAAAAAAATTGAACTGAAGCTCATCATCAATTAATGAAAAAAAAATATAGCGATGGCTGTTAAAAATGATCTCAAGAATATACATAAAGGAACCCAAGAGATATTTTAAATATGGGGAAGAGAAAGAATAACTCACAAGCTTTGGAAAAGAGAAAAAAGCTTAAGCAAGAGCAGGATGCCCAATTACTGACAGGATTATTCTCTTCTTCTACCAAAAATGGCGGTTTTGATGATGAACAAGAAGAAACAAATGATTGGGAGAATGATGAACAAGATTATGAGTTAAGACCTAGAACACATAAGAACGTCGGAAAGACAGTTGAAGGTTTACCGATCAAAAGATCGGATGGTACTATTGAAAGAGTTGTACGTGAAGTGCAAGAAGATGAGGAAGAGGAAGTTGAACCAGAAGAAGACTCAGAACCAGAAATAGAAGATTCCCAGAAGAAGAAGGAAGAAGAAGAGCAACAACAAGACGAGGAAGATGAAGAAGATGCCCACCTTTCACCAAGAGAAAGATTAATCAAAATAAAAGAAGAAATCGCCGAATTGGCATCTAAATTAATTGAAGATCCTGAAGAAAACATTTCATGTTTAACTAGATTAAGAAAAATGTCAGAATCGAAAAATTTTGTAACTAGTCAATTAGCAATCATGGCATTAATTCCAATTTTTAAATCATTGGCTCCATCTTATAAGATTAGACCTTTAACGGATACCGAAAAGAGAGAGAAAGTGAGTAAAGAGGTTGCCAGATTAAGAAATTTTGAACAACTTTTGGTTAGTAATTATTGTACATATATTGATAATTTGGCCAAATTTGCCAAAATTTCATATTCTCATTCAGCAAGCAATAAGAACATAACTCCAGATCAATTAAAACGTGGTATTTTAGCAACTAAAGCTGCTACAGAATTATGTGTTTCATCTTTACGTCATTTCAATTATCGTGCAGAATTGTTTACAATTGTCATTAGAAGACTAAACAAAAAACCATCCAACCCAGATGATTATGAAGTATTTATGAAATGTTTACGTGTATTAGAAACCTTGTTGAAAGATGATGCCGAGAATGGAGATATCACATTTGATGTGATCAAGATTATGACCAAAACAATTAGAGATAAAAAATTCAGAGTTGATGAATCAGTGATAAATATATTCTTGTCACTTTCACTTTTGGAAGATTATGATCCAAACAATAATCGTGATGATTTACCTAAAACAAAATTGAAAAAGAAGGATAGAGTTCATTTATCTAAAAAGGAAAGAAAGGCAAGAAAGGAAAGGAAAGAAATTGAAGAAGAAATGAGAAAAGCAGAACAAGCAATCACAATTGAACAACGAGAAAAATTCCAAGCTCAAGTGTTAAAAATGATTTTAATGTTATATCTTGAAATCTTAAAAGCTGGATCACATACTTTGGAAGGAGGTAAGAATGATGCTGCATTATTAATGGGGGCTGTTTTAGAAGGTTTATCTAGATTTGGACAAATGGCCAATCTTGACTTGTTGGGTGACTTTTTGGAAGTCTTGAGAGAAATTATGACAGATATAATAGAAGAACATTCTTTGGGTACCGTGAATGCCATAATTGATGGTACTGAAGATATGGATGTTGGAGGAATGTATACTGGGAAGCAGTTACGTACAATCTTGTTATGTATTGCCACTTCTTTCTCATTAGTTTTGAATCATGGTTCAACGGGGAAATTACCAATGTCGATAGATTTGAGCAAATTTGTTTCCACATTATATTTAATCTTGGGTGATTTAGCATTGGATCCGGATTTGGAATTTAGTCATAAAACACTTCGATTAGCAGATCCGTTATCGCTTGTTCAAGAAGTAGAAAAGCCAGCAGTTAATGTTTCTACAAAAGCCGAATTATTATTAAGATGTCTTGATTTTATCTTTTTTAGATCTAAGAATGGAACTGTACCAAGAGCAACATCATTTACCAAGAGATTATACATGACAATCTTGCAATCACCTGAAAAGACCTCTTTGGCAGTATTGAAGTTTATTGGGAAGCTTATGAGTCGATATGATGATTCCTTGAAGGGATTATGGAATTCAGAAGAAAGAATTGCTGGTGAAGGTTCTTATGTGTTGGGTATTGAGCGATTAGATCGTGAAGTTGAATTAGAAAGATGTAATAGTGGTGCTGCCACTCTTTGGGAAAATGTTTTACTTGATAAACATTATTGCCCACTAGTGAGAGATGGTTCAAGATCATTAATGAAGAACAGTAAGCCTAATGCTGGTAAAAGATAGACTAGAAAACGTTTTGTAGTAGTTTTTAACATAAGAATTAAACATTTTTTACCGTGAGAATTTTTATAAGTTTATTTCTTTGCTGCTAGAATTTTTCTTAACATTTTTTATGTCTTTGGGCAAATTGCCAATTTGTAACTATTGCCTCTATTAATCAAAATTTCCAACCAGAGTATATTATGAACTTACAATTTAGTAGTCTAACTGTTGATAAGTCTGATAGTAAACGGTTAAGTCCCTATTCCGACAAGATCATACTATCACCTTCCATTTTATCGCAAATAATCAAATATATTCCTGAATCACAATTACCACATCCATTAATATTCAAGATTAGTAATAATGAATTAATCTCGACATATGTTGGAGTTAAAGAATTTACAGCACCAGTTAATGATTCAGTGATTCTCCCGAAGCTCATATTAGAGAAATTGCAATATCCTGAAGAGGTTAAGATTGAATTACAACGATATATCCCAAAGGCAACTTCATTAAAGTTAAACCCATGTCATTTTTATTCAAATATAACCAATTGGAAATTCTTTTTGGAAAATAAACTAAATCAATATTATACCACATTGACTAATAAGGATACGTTAATAATAGAGGATGATAATCTACGATATGAATTAATAATCAATGAAATAAATAATGAAAGTGAGAAACCAATCACTGCATGCATTATAGATACCGATATAACTTTAGACGTGATACCCTTGACTGATAAAATGGCAAATGAACAACTCTTGGAATTTAATTCGAATCCATATAATAAAATCACCGAGATTGAACAATCAATAACAATACATGATTTGAAACCATTCATGAGTCCAAAATTTGTGCCGAATATATATCTGATTGATTTGACTAAATTGAGTCGGAAATTCCTGATTTCAATCAAAAATTTAAAGTACGATCCTCGAGATTATGATTCGGTGAATAATATTGATTTCATAGTGGGAGTGGATAAGTTTGTAACCCTTGAAAATTTCAATTATTCCACTATGGATCAGGATTTTGATATTGAGTATAAATTGGATCATAATTTGTATACCAATGGCAAGAAGACTGTGGAGATTGATTTAAAAGATGAGCTTATTGTGAACAAATTACACCATATAGGGGGTGAAGATTTTGATGAGGTTGATGATAAATACATATATGTAGTACCCTTTACTTGGGATTTAGATGCCGATATTGAAATTGAAATAGTAGAGAATCAGGAAAATGAAGAAGAAGAAGATGGAGATGATGATTCATCAATGGTAGATGCCTCTAGTCACATCACCTGCTCAAATTGTTTGAAATTGATCCCAAAGACCCAATTTCCCTTGCATGAACTGTTTTGCTTGAGAAATAATGTTCGATGCACCAAATGTGACTCTATTTTCCTAAAGAATATTCCAAATACCCATTGGCATTGTGATGTATGTACCAATGGGTTTTATTGCAATACCCAATTGTTAGAGTTTAAGCATAAGAAATTGTACCATATGGGACCATATTCTTGCCAATTGTGTCAATCGGGAGACAGATATAACAATTTCTTTGAATTGGTTACTTTACATAAAGCAACTGTATGTCTGGCGAAATTACATCAATGTAGGTTTTGTCATTTGGTTGTACCGCAAGAAGAATCAACTTATCAAGACAGATTTGAAAATTTGACTCATCATGAAAATTGGTGTGGGAATAAAACAAGTGAATGTTATAAATGTGGTAAAATATTACGAAATAAAGATTTTAAAAAGCATGAAAAATTTCATAATTTAGAAAAGATTGATTTCAATCAATTAAACAAAACTTCATTTAAGAAATGTTCAAATGAGAATTGTATTCGCTTGATAAAAACCAATGATGAGAATGAACTTGGATTATGTGATATTTGTTATGGTCCACTATATATCCCTCAACATGATCCCACTAATTTAAAATTACAAATTAGGATAGAACGTAAGTATATGATTCAGTTAAGTAAAGGGTGTGGGAATAGTTGGTGTAATAATGAGTATTGTAAGACTGGGAATAAACAAATTGAAGGGAAACCATTCAAGGAGTTAATGGGAATTTTGAATCAAACATTATTCAAGTTTATTGTTTTTCCGAAACTTCCAATTAACAAACTGCGGACATCGGGGGAATTTGTTTCCAACAATAAGATGTGGTTCTGTGTGAATGAATCGGTTTCTAATAAAAAAGTGTTGTTAGATTTGTTGAAATCAGAAGATGTGTATGAAGAAGAGATCATATATAAAGCAATCAATGAAAAGAATGATGAGTATAGTATCAGAGCATGGTTACAAGAAAATGGAATTGCTAAAGATCAAGATACAACAACTTTTTGATTGTTGTAAGTTTTGTATTGTGGGGTTTTGTGGTGGGTGGGTGGTGGGAGAATTTCATTGTCTTGTCCTGTATGTAAAGATAACGGTTTCCCTAGATGGGTTTAATCGGGTCATTTACGTTTTTGCCCAATTTAGATTGCTGTCTCATGAGTCACACAGCAATTTACAGATAATATTTGCAAATACACATAACTCTATATAGGTAATTAATAGACAATTTAGATGTAATTGTTACAAATCACAAGATAAGATGGTGGTAATAGTTCGAAGTAAAAAAGCTTAGTTGACATCATAATTGAGTGAGTGTAACCAGTTGCTGGCAGTGTGATCAGATTTCTTTTTGTTTCCCATTTCTCGGGATATATCCTGTATATAAAGCACCCAGCCTTATCTTTCTTTTCTTTCGCTCAACGCCACCCTTTTTACTCCCACAGTTAGATTTTGAATATTACCATAACCAACTTTTAAGCTTATCTACTCCTTTTCTTGCTTACCATATATTTATATATAAACTGAGATTTCCCACTTTTTTATAATCTCAATTTTTTTAATATCTTTTCCTTTTCTCCAAGGTTTCTTTATAGCATTATTATAGATATATAATATATAAAGAAACTACTCAACTGACTTACTACTACAACTACTACAACAACTTTCCCCAACTTTTTTACAATGAGATTATCCAAGGCTGTTGCTATCTCCATCTTGACATCATTAGGTGTTCAAGGTTTAGTCATTCCTTCTGTTGGTGATGTCATTGATGTTTTTGCTCTTGACAGAATTAGCGACAAGATTAACAACAAACTCGAACCCCTTAAGGAAGCTGCTCATGAAGCTGCAGATCATTTAGGTATGAAGTTAAATGATGCTTTAGCTCCAATTATTGAGTCTGCTAGAGATACCATTGCTCATAGATATATCATTGTCCTTAAAGATGATGTCAAGCCTGAAGAAGCTGCTTTCCACCAAGAATGGGTTGCTTTGACTCATGCTAACTCCCTACAAGGTGTTGATGAATCTCATCCATTCTTTGCTTCCACTAAGGATTTCCAAACTCAAGGTGGTATTATCGATAGCTTTTCTATTGACAATTTAATGACTGGTTACTATGGTTATTTCATGGACGATGCTATTGAATTAATTAGAAGAAATCCTTTGGTTAAGTTTGTTGAAAGAGATTCCAAAGTTTATGCTAATGAATTTGAAGTTACCAGAGGTTCTCCATGGGGTTTAGCAAGAGTTTCCCATAGAAAACCGTTAAGTTTAGGTTCTTTTGACCAATACTTGTACGACAATGAAGGTGGTGAAGGTGTTACTGCATATGTTATTGATACTGGTGTCAATATTAAGCACGTTGAATTTGATGGTAGAGCTGTTTGGGGTGCTACTATTCCTAGTGGTGATTCTGATATCGATGGTAATGGTCATGGTACTCATTGTGCTGGTACTATTGGTTCCAATGCTTATGGTGTTGCCAAGAAGGCAAAGATTGTCGCGGTTAAGGTTTTAAGATCTAATGGTTCTGGTTCAATGTCTGATGTTGTTAAGGGTGTTGAATTTGCCGCTAAATCACATTTACGCGAAGTCAAGGAAGGCAAGAAGGGATTCAAGGGTTCTACTGCCAACATGTCTCTTGGAGGTGGTAAATCTCCTGCATTAGACTTGGCTGTTAATGCTGCAGTCAATGCTGGTCTTCATTTTGCAGTTGCTGCTGGTAATGAAAACCAAGATGCATGTAACACTTCTCCAGCTTCTGCTGAAAATGCCATTACAGTTGGTGCATCTACCATTTCTGATTCCAGGGCATACTTTTCAAATTATGGTAAGTGTGTTGATATCTTTGCGCCAGGTTTGAATGTCTTATCCACATACATTGGTTCAAATAGTGCTACTGCTTACTTGTCGGGTACTTCTATGGCTTCTCCACATATTTGTGGTTTATTATCATACTATGTTTCATTACAACCAGGTTCTGAATCAGAATTCTTTGTTGCTGCAGATGGTGTTTCTCCAAAACAATTGAAGAAGAATTTGATTGCCTACGGTACCAAGGATGCACTTTATGATATTCCAGAAGATACTCCAAACATCTTGGCATTCAATGGTGCAGGTGGTAACTTGAGTGATTTCTGGGATGGTAATTAATAATAAATATTACCAATTACCACCACCACCACCATCACTTTTTTCCCCGGGTTTCGATTTTTAACGTTGTAGTATTTTTTTAGACTCCGTTAGAGAGTGTGCTGTTTTAGAGTATACATCATCACTGGGTTAACCATTCATTTCATCTTTACCCTTTTTTTTGTTCAGTTAGTTTTTTTATTATCAGTCTAGTTTTGTTGCTTTTGTCTCTTATCAATGATGATGATGGTTGGGGATTTACATACTTGGATGAAATCTATTTTTTTTTTGCGGTCAGCTAAGTAGGATTTAAGTTGTTCTTGATATATTGAATAAATAAATAAATAAAAGTCATTATATTATAAATGTTTATTATTAGAAAATGTAATAGCTAACTAAAATAACATTGTTATGCAGACCTTTTGTAAAAATTATGGCTCCTGTAACCAAAAGGGTGGTTTTGAACTTGGCTAAGGCTTTGGTGGCAATAAATATATATTTCAATTGAAAAGCTAAAACGCGGCTAATCTATCGGTGTTGAAGAAAAGGATCTTACCTTTTTTTGAAGCTTACCTTTTTTCCTCCCTTCAAAAAATTACTTAAAATCAAACTTACTTAATTCATATATTATAAATATTATTGCTGTTAACATATATTCTATACTATTAACTTATTTTTGCAACTCATAGATATCATCCCCATATAACAATCATATTTTAAACGTATTCCCTACAAATGTCCACTCCAGCTAAAAGAAGACTTATGCGTGATTTTAAAGTATGTTGACTTCCCCTTTGTTCCATCTTATTAAGGAAAATGATTACTAACAATGATTCAAAAAGCGTATACAACAAGACGCTCCTAGTGGCGTTTCCGCGTCACCTCTTCCAGATAATGTTATGAAATGGTATGTATACATTAAAGAAATATTTAACCAAAAGAACAATTTTTAACTAACCAAGCAATTTTTTTTAGGAATGCTGTAATTATAGGTCCTTCAGATACACCTTTTGAAGATGGTACATTTCGTTTAATACTCCAGTTTGATGAGCAATATCCAAATAAACCACCAAGTGTAAAATTCATCAGTGAAATGTTTCATCCAAACGTTTATGCATCAGGAGAATTATGTTTAGATATATTACAGAATAGGTGGTCACCCACGTATGATGTATCTTCAATCTTAACTTCTATTCAGTCATTATTAAACGATCCTAATATTAGCTCACCTGCAAATGTGGAAGCTGCCAATTTGTATAAAGACCATAGATCACAATATGTGAAAAGAGTAAGAGAAACAGTGGAAAATAGTTGGAATGAGGACGATTTGGATGATGACGAGGAAGATGATTCAGATGAGGAATAGAAAGAGTTGAACAAAGTTTGTATGTAGTTTTATTACGTAATAGAATTAATGACATGATATATTTTATTTCCAAAACGTACTCAGTTTCGTTTGTAAATAGGTTTAAGAATTTCCACGAACATTCATTCTATATACAAGTTTCCTATTTACACATCATGTGTGCGTGTGTGTGTCACTAAGCTTGTTCTTAGTCTACTTCAACCCGAAGTAATACCATCTCTTCTGAGAGTTCTTTTTTTCCAAAGCTAAGCGTTCTTCAAGTTGACGCTTCTCTTCTTCCTCCTTTTCTCTAGCAAATCTTTCTTGTCTTTCCATCTCATGACGGTCAACAATGACTAATTCTTGTGGTTTTCCTGCTTCTCCAATATTTTTGTCTCTATATACACCAAACATGACAATAAATACGGTTAAATATATGAAAAACTTAGTGACACCATCCATTCTCTTAAAGTCGAATTGTGGCTTTCTAATTGGAGTTTCTGCTAAAATCACAGGTTCTAACTTCTTTATAATCGTATCCTTCGTTGGTGTAGTAGTCTTAATCTTTGATGGAACAGTAAATGGTAAATCATAAGGTGCCTCCAAGGTTTTCCAATTATCAAACTTTTCTCGAACACCCCAATTACCATAAGCAATATAATAACCTAAATATTTATCTTTCAAAGTCAATTTCGTCCATTTTTTATCATATTTATCTTGTAATTCTTTCAAGACTTGACCTTGATGTAACAAACTCAAACTTCCAAATAATGTAGGATCTTCGTAAATTGGTGCGGTATCTATAGGTTGAGTTGCTTCGTCTGAAGATGATGATGATAAAAGAGAACCAAAATCTTTAAGTGATTGCATTGCAAGTTGAGCAGCTTGTTTTTTGGCTTCTTCTGGACTTAATTTCTGTTCTGGGTTTGAAGGTATGGTGGAATAACATCTTGATATAATAACAGATGCTGGTCTCGAATACAGATTGAGGTTATTATAAACTAATCTGACAATAGACATATTTTGGGTGATTTGTACAGTTCGTCTAGTTTAAACGAATGTAGCTTGTAATATGGTGCTTGAAAAATTGATCTTCGGATTTTTGCCCCAAAAAAAAAAAGAAAAAGGTTTTCTCAACGCTAAACAAACAAAGCATATTGTACTATTAAATGTTTAACATTTCCACATAGGATATTTAAACTCTCTCGTAGCTAGTACATGTGGAAGGTTATTACAATGGCTTCTATTATGAAAAATTTGTAGCAGATAATTTAAGTTGTTATGGTAGCGCTTGCGTTTTTCAGTTTTGGGGATTGGCCCCATTAATCGCCAACTTTGATTTCTGAGTCTTTGCTCCCCCTTAATTGCTGGCTGCTGATGTTGAGTAAATATATCTTTGTTTAATGGTCAAGAGGAATAGAAATCTTACAGGATAATTGCTCGTTTAGTTAGGTTGTTAGATGACTTTCTTAATCCATTTTATCTTACGCTAAATGGAGATCACCTTCTATTCAATGGGTTTCACTCTATATTCAATGGATTACAACTTGGATCCAACTAATAATGAGCCAGACTTTACAACTAATTCCTGTGTGGTTGTAACAAACTTATGTCGAAACTGTTGCACATTAAATGCTTGAATTCCCAACGGCATCAACCAATTATCGTCATACTCGTAACATAATCGACTCGACTTATATTTTCAAACCTGTACTTCAATGTACTATAGAAGAAGTTCAATTGAATCCAATTCATGCTATATTTCATCTGTTAGCATTACCACTAGGAATCACCTCAATGGGCACAACTTATCTTGTCCAGAGCCCAAAAAATTACTTCGACTTTCACTAACAATACACCAACATCTGATTTTACATCTGATCTTGCTTCATCAGACCTTCAAATCATTGGCTTAATGACTATGATCCTTTCAATAATGAACCTCATAATGTGGATATTTCAGACTACGAATGTAGAAAAACATGCATTCCATCCAATTCAACCCATTGAATAGAAAGTGAAATCCATTTAGCGTAAGATAAAATAGTTGAAACGTAACACAGCGTGGCTTGGACAAGTGCCACGAACGTAATAGCTAGAAAAGCTGGAGCCATAGTGCACGCAGTTGAAAATAAGCTGCTTGGTGAGAAAACTTCGAAGCTGGCTATATTTATTGGATACAACCTCCATGTTAGATAACTGTCTTAAATGAATGTGGTTGTTAGTTGATTCTTAAGAGAGAGTATGTGTGTGGAACAGGGGTGAACTATACACCTATTTATACTAGATAGAGACTTGAAACAAGGATTAAAACATACGGATCTCATTAGGAAGCATTTCCCAATTACGTAACACAATATGTATTATCTTACACTTATGTGTTAAATCAGTTACCCCCTTAATCTATCAAGAAACATCAGTTATTTCAAATAATAATCTGGATATTAAATCTCTTTTCCGCTGGAAAGATATGTTTAAAGTACCAGTGAAATTTCTACACCCAGGAAATACATATATATAATCACTTAGCATTCTTGCAATCCAATACTTCAAAATATCATCTTTCATCAAAAAGATAAAAATAAATGGTCCCTAGCAGGATCGAACTGCTGATCTTGGCGTTATTAGCACCACGCCTTAACCAACTGGGCCAAGGGACCGTGTTCATTGTTTGTAGTTTTGTAATTTATTTCAAATGATGAAATATTGCATAAAAATTTTCACCATATTTGAGTCACGTGTGGCGGCAAAAAAATTATCTTAAGGGCAATTAAAATTAATCGATATAGCAAGGGGAAATCATTAACAGGGAGAAACGACGACACGGCTAATATAACTGTTGTTAGTCTGTTTTTTTACATCTCCTTTAATATCTATTTGAGCACTCAATAATTCCTATCATGTGAATTACGGAATTTCCAAATATAAAGTTGAAATAGGCCGCTTTTTTGGGTGAAAATATTCCATCAAGGGAAAGTCTCCCAAGAAGCTATGTAATCTGATTATATGCTGAGCCTATGAAGTGTTTTTTGAAAAATTTAAGGAAATTTAGGTTCTTCCACCAGACTTAGTTAAGGAAGCATATATATTATTCTGTGGTAACTTTTCTCCATTGGCATAGAATAATTCATGTTGATTTTAAGCAATACAAAAAAATACTTTTGGAGTTTGAATCTTTTCTGGAAGAAAACTTCTTACATACTTTGTTATTAGTAGAAGTAACTAAAATACTTATTATGATAGCAAATTTTGTGTCTTTTATTTATTCATAATTTCCGAAACGATGGGGCGAAAGTATAGGTATATTTTGGGGTATTTATTGGAGTTTTTGTGTGGAACCGAAACTATGGCTGCAAATTACTTCGTTGTTTTTTTTTATGTTATTGACCATATTGTTATTTTTTAACATTACAGATGTCCTTATACTCCATATACTAAGCTTTCTTTCTTGAATAAAAAGAAGCAGATACTAAGATAATTATATCTCCTATGATAAGTTTACAATATTAGAGGATTGCGGGAGGTAGTCATTGGAGTTTTTTGAGGTACCTTTCTCTTGGCACCCCTGAAAACAATTATGGATTTTCTTCCAATCGATAGGATACATCTAACCATACCTTGCTGTGGTATCTTTCAAATATTTGGTAAGTCTTTAAACAACAAATAATTTCTTCCTAGAAATTGATTCGCATAAGTTCATGATTAGACTTGTCTTGGTTAAGCTGCTCCATTAATTGAAGTAGAAGAAATATCAATCTTTACTGAAAATTATTAATATATACTTAGAAGCTCTTCACTTCTTATACCTAATAACCTATAGAAACAATCCAAGCGTTTAATTATAGAAGCAGAGCTTGTGAATGACCGAACAAAACCTCAGGTAAATCAATAATTTTTATGCACAAACAAATCCACCATATTTACAATAAAAAACCAAAATGAGTAGCTTTCATAATAATGCATGGTATACTATGATCTTTTACAAGATCTTCTCTTGCTTTTGGACCCATTCGAGACTCTTCCGCGGCATTAAAATGCAAAAAATACGATCACGTGATTCTGAAAACGAATATTCTTTCAACAAATAGAGCGCCGTGGCGCAGTGGAAGCGCGCAGGGCTCATAACCCTGATGTCCTCGGATCGAAACCGAGCGGCGCTAAGCTCTATTTTTTATGTAGCCATATGACTGAAACCTTTATGAAAAAGACCAAACAACATTCTATTCAATTATAACAAAAACAATATTAATTTAAATGCCTATTTATTAGAAAACAACAAAAGAGGATTTAAGAGATATAAATCTACTATCTATTGGTAGTAACTAAAATAACATTCTACTTCTTTTTACCCTTTCTCTTTCCTGATTTCTTCTTCTTCTTCTTTGGTTTGGAAACTTTCGGAGTATTGCCAGCACTCGAAGAGGCTGTTGGAGTTCCTGAATCTGAAGGCGGTTGAGGAGTTGAATCTAATTCTAACAGTTCGGCTATTTCCTGCTCCGAAGCTGGTGAATGAGATTCTTGTTGTTCGAGATTTTGTTGGACAAGTTTGGATGAAACATCCTCTTCTTCTTGATCTCGTGATTCGTGGTGTTGTTGCTTACTAGAGGCGCTAGTTGGTAGTTCACTTCCCAAATCTGATTTTCTTTGTTTTGAAAATTCTGTACTTTCGTAATTGACAGATCCATCCAGACTAACAGCTAATAAGGGGAGACTTTCCTCGGAAACATCATTTTGAATATTTTGTTCATATATTCTTTCCCTTAAATCCATTATTTCTTCAGGTTCATGGGTGACATTTGATGAACTACCTTCTTGAGCAGGTTCTTTAAGTTCATCTTCAATTTCATGTTCATCATCTGGCTTTTCATTCATCTGAGCATGTTTTGAAGATGATCCTAATCTAACAATGTCTTTGGATGATCTGCCAAAAAAATCCAATTCATCTTCTGGATATCTAGGAGGTAATTCTTCACCTTTATCCAAAACTTTATCACCATCTTCAATTGCTTTATCATATTGGGGTAATGCAGTTAATCCACGATCGCCACCAATCTTCTTGTAATCACTAGTTGAAACAAATCCATATTTTCTGACATTTGCTTCAATCCAAACAAATCCTAATTGTCCTAAATTAACTTGAAATTTGGCATTGGTCAGGAAACAACCTATGGCAGGATATAAATCGACAAAGCATCCCTTCATGACATCTAAAATCTTCTTACCATTTCGAGTGATGAATATAGTTCCCGTGGTGATGACATAACCAAAACCAACGACATCTGATTGTTGTAAAGGTGGTAAAACAAGGGCATTGTATTCGCTTTGTTCTCCTTGATGTTGCTGTAATGGAGTTGGGAACGGTTTATTAATTTTTAAATTCCCGGTACTTTCATAGCCAATTGAAAACTTATTATAACCTGGTAATCTGAAAGAACTTGGGTATGGTTTTGTTACCAACCCAATCGAGAAATGTGCATTTGGATTGCAATCATTATTGAATTCAAATATCTTTGTTTCAAAATAAATTGTATCTGAGTAAAGCCTATTCTTAACTGGTAAAGGATAATTTAAAATTGCAGTTGAGGTTGAATAAGGCATATCATTGTTATGGAAGTTCAATTCAGTTCTATCAGCAACGATATATCTAGGATCCAATATATCCTCTTCCCAATCAAATTGAAATGCATTGATACCACAATCTTTGATATATTTCTCGTCTTCAGTTGAGAAAGTCTTACCTCTAACTTTCAGGAAATCAGGAGGATGAGATTTGGTAAATTCTTCACCTCTCAAATATGCAGATTGTTCTTCTGGCGATAAATGTGTGAAATCATAAGCTTCTGCTAAATGAGTTAAAGATTCTTCATCATTTAGGAATTCTCGAGGAACATCGTTTGAACTAGATCCCATGAAATCAGATCCGATTAAGGTGTAATCATTTCGTTCAGAATTATTCAAAAACAAACGATATGCACAAAAGAATAATACCAAGCATACTCCTATTGAAAAGAATACTGCTAATAACAAAATAGTAGTTGGGTCAACTTGTGACATTGTCTGGTGATGAATAACAAAATAAACTTGGGAATAAACAGTTAAGTTTTTCAAAAATAACAAAAAGAGCCAAGTGTTTTTTTTCTTCCTTGATACTAAAGTACACTTCTAATATAAATTAAGTGACGCTTATATAAATATCTATTGAAATGGATGAATTATATCAGCACACAGCAATTTATAAATTGGACGAGAGTTATGCGGGAGGTGAAAGTTTTTTTTCCTTCTGGTGTTCCAATCCTGCCCCCCTGGTAGGAAGGTTGGGTGATCCTTTGCGGATCTCCACTGAATTAGTTTCTTAACTTGCAGTGAAAGCCTTGGTATTAAAGAAAAGGAAAATTCTTGGTATCAACGGACACTAACCCATGTAAGATATCAATTGGGCCTAGAAGTAATGAAAGAAGTAGATCTCTTGCAAGTGAAATTCTGAAATAAAAAATTTTGAACCCTACACAAAATTAAGAAGCAAGAAATACCACGGTATTCAATTCAACCGTTATTAATGACAACTTCGTTAAGAATTCACAATAAACCATTTTGGATGTAACAATAATTAAAACAATTAGTCTAATTGTATTGTTTTAACGCACAATTAAAAAAGCGATTTTGCTCAAAAGGATCAAAAAATAGCGGGGCGAGCTGGGAATTGAACCCAGGGCCTCTCGCATGCTTGTAGTTATTCAACTTGTTTCCAAGTCGTCGCCCAAAGCGAGAATCATACCACTAGACCACACGCCCGAATTATTGTAAAAATTATTCACAAGTTGTATATGAAATTAATTTAAAATAATTTTGATCAGATGTCTTATGTGATTTTCATCAGGCTCACTTAAGAAGCACAATTAAAGATGTTTAACTTATAAATGTTCAGAAATGCCTCGATAGCAATTCTCTATGAATTCTTGTTCGTTTTAATAGCATAATTGATTCCTCATCTAACTATCACCTTTTTTTATCATAAACACATCCATTTATTTAATCCTTATACATAAGGACGTACAGAAATAAACAACAGATATAACATTAGAGGAAAAGAAATTACGAGTCAAACCAATCTTCAGGGAGCTGGGATAGCCTTTAAAAATGATTTTCTTAAAACAGGTTTAGGGTGCGCATACTGGGCGTTAGACAGTTTACTAACCGATCTTAGGTCGACTTCCAAGCAAGGCCAACCGCTGAGCCGATGGTTATATTTGCTGGTCGTAGACAAACGTGTGTTAGGCACTATCCTAGCACTGGTAGGACGGAAATAGATCCTAATCCCGTTAGAAAATTAATTCCACGTGGTAATAGTCGCTAGATTTAACTCCATAATTACCCAGTTCAGTCTGGGCCCTACCTATTAATAAGGATTCCTACAGGGGGTTTTAGTGAGTATGGTTGGTACGAGCCCCACACAATCAGATGGTTATCTCATACAAATGGTATTCTGAGAAGTGCGTAATTAGCATTTCCTCCTTCATATTCTAGACTTCGGTCTAGTGGTGCAAAGAACTCTAGGTGGGCTATACTGTATTTAGCTAAGTAGTCACTTATATATAAATCAATATATTCCTTTATAATGTAAAAAAACAGGAAGACGGGGGATTGGTAGTTTTTTTGATTTCATCTTTTCGTTTGGAAAACGCTATAAATGAAAGATTCTTCAAAAAGATGCGAGTTAAGTATGTGCTTGAAATTGGTTTTTATTGAGACGAAGTGGCATTAGAGAATGTAGTCTTATTGGAGAAGGAGTTTCCACTCTAATTGATCAACGGAGCATAACGTTTGCAATTTAATCTGAGTTCAATCTACCGTCTAGAACATGAGATTTATATACCATTCTTCAATCCCTTTTATTTACAAGCTAGCTTTTTGAACGAGCTTTTCATTTGTTAGATCGGTTTGTAGCTGAAAGCTTCCTGTTCTGCTACAACAAGTGCATGGTACAACTGGGAAAATTTTGTTACTCTTTCATTAAGATGAGTTGTGTTTTGAGGAATAAAATGAGTTCTTGAATGATGCAGTTTTCCTTGAACAAAAACTCTGATAGCTAAGATTTCTATATTTCCCCGAGTGTATTGGAATCTGTTGCCCTTATACCTCAATTGGATGTAAGTATTGTAGAATTTAGCTCTAACGAGTAAAAGCTAAATTTAAAGCTCAGTAAAACTTGCTCTTTCGCTTCCATATTCCCATAGAACATCAGGAAATATATAATATGCTTTCTTTCCTATGGATACATTAGTTGCAGTTTTTAATTCACAAAAAATGAAGTAGTCTAATTTCTGGTATATTCCGTAATTTTCTCTTCTTGATTTACAAAAAAACAACAAATATTACAAATTTCTTTCTATATAAGAAATTCGAACTCTAACTGAATGAAATTTTTATTCTTTAAAGACTAAAGAGTAGTTATCAAGTGGAAGTCGTTGAAACAAATCGTTGCAAACCAACTTATTGCTGCAAATTGTGCAATTTAGTGGTACATATATTTTTTTGAGCTTATTCACACTACCATTTTGATTTGATTGGAACAATAGCACACACCCACATTCATACACAATACCCCAGATTAATTTGCTTTCTTTTTTGAAGGAAACACATTTCCTTTTTGACCATAACAAGATTGAACTGGAACTTATCTATATTTCATTATGGTGATTGAATTTACAGATTTACCTGATGATATCTTATTTATAATATATGACTTTTTAGAAATGTTTACCATTAAACGATTACAACTAGTAACTAAGCTAACATCATCTACGCAACGATACATGTTCAACAAAAGTCAATATCGACTATTAATAGATGATGAGCATACTAACTTGTTAGAGCTTCCAGGATATCCCGTATCAAAATTATTATTAGATAATAGCGACCGAATGATTAAACATATTAGTCAATTTAAGTATTATAATATAACTATATCCATTTTCAAGTTTGAAGATACTTTAAAATTATTGAATGAATATATTCCTATATTTTCCCGACTATTCCAAAGTGAGAAAGAATCAGGGAAATATAAGTATATACGACTATTTATTCAACTACATTATAGTTTGAATACATTTAATGATGTTAAAGATTGCTTGAGTAATATTGATAGATTAAGCCATTTTTTTAATGCTTATGGTGGGAATAATGTTCAGATTGATCTAGAATTGAATCGAAGGTAATCCATATTTGGTTGTGATGGCGAGGCAGGGAAACTTCGAATTAATCAATCAGTTGGGGAGAATGATTCCTAATTAACCGAAACGGTGTTTTTTTTTCTTTTTTTTAGCCAGGGCATAAATAAATTACGTCAGAGGTTTACACAAATGAAGTAATTAAATAGTATAAGAATCTAAGGGATTAGTAAGTAATTCATTAATTAAGCTTATTGATTATTTAAAGTATATATACTATATGTTTATATATTAATCAAAGATTTATTGCCAAGTAAATATGTCTTGGCTAATAAGTAGTTAAATAATTGTCTTTGTTTAAAAATTTTGTCGTGATTCGTTCAAGAAGTTTATACTAAATGTTTTGTTCTTTTTTTTTTTACACTTTTCGGGGGTTGTAACTTGTAAGTTGTTAGTACGTGGGAAGGTTATATTTAATAATTTTTATTTATATAAAGACAATTTTTTTTTTACTTACTTACAACTTTTACAACCATTTTTACATTCAAGTATAATAATAAATACTAATATACAAATCATTAGGCTTTTTGTTGCAAAATACAACATTAGCAATATACCCATACGTTAACTTACGTTACGTTACATTACACTACCAACCATGTTAACGATATTCACATGTTTACTATTAGTAATACTACAACCAATCATTGCAGATGACGCAACAACAACTACAACATCCTCCAGCAGGAATGCTGCATCAACAACATCAACAGACGACAATATAGTCAGACTAACACTTGCTCGACAAACAACTGCTGCAGAAGCAGTAACAAATGCTCCTACATCAACTTTAACAACCAGTATACCTACCTCTCAAACCCGTGAAAACGGTGATGATGAGAATATATTCAAGATTTTACTAACGATGCCTACTGGAGATAATTATTATAATGCAAGGTTTGCATTTGGTGGAGATGGAAGAAATAATAAATCACAACATATTGAATTACGTTTAGATTTGATACAGCCTGATGTATGGGTCATGAATAATGATTCATTCCTTGATTGTGATTATCTCAGTTCGTGGTGGAGTGCTGAAGAAGCACAGTATGGAACTCTGTTTTCTGACGATGTAACATTGCCTAGTTTACCTGCAAGTATAACCACTAGAAGTGAATATACAGTATCAAATTGTGCTCGAAATGGACGTTATTCTCCCACAATAGCCATCGAAGATCAACCACAACCAACTATAGAAGGAGTCAATAATGGTCATCATACAATAGTTCCATACATGAATTTAATCACTGCTCAAGGAGTAGTAAATACCAATAATATGACTTTTAATATTACGAATGGACAATTTGCCGAGTTGGAAAACTTTTCATTTATAAATGCAAATCAAACAAATATGTTTGTTGGAGGTTTGGGACTTGCAGGAAATCCCAACCAAAATGGATTTTTGTATTCATTAGTACAAAATGGTATTATAAAATCTCCAGGGTATTCATTATGGTTCAACAATGCGCTGGATTGGGAAAATGCCGTTGGGCAATTAATCCCTGGGGTTGTGAATAAGAAATATTATAATGGGGATTTAGTGGCATTTAATATGATCCCACAGAGTGGGACACGATTCCCACCAGAGTTGAATTCGGTAGATCAACAGTTGAATCAGTTAAATCTACCTATTGTCCTGATTGACGATTTAGTTGTCGAGAACCTTAATACCGGTCAAACTATGAGTATTAAATCGAGTGGGACTAATAGTCCATTACCAGTATTGTTAGACTCAAGGAGCTTTTATTCATATTTACCATTGGAAATCATTTTAAACTTGGCAATTCAGACTGATGCTTATTATTCAAGTGAGGCAGAACGATGGATAGTGGAATGTGATGTTATTAAGAATAGCAATGGTGCTTTGAAGTTTGTATTTGGGAAATTAAATGTCAGAATTCCATTGACTGAATTTATTACAACAGCTATTTATGATGGTAAAACATTGAAGTTTGAAGATGGAAACGAAGCTTGTTTTTTAGCTATGAGTCCAACTTCACAAACAGGATATAATTCATTAGGATTACCATTTTTAAGAAGAATATATCTAGTTGTTGATAATGAAGGTCAAAATATCGCCATGGCAAATTCCAATAATTATTTACAAATAGATAAAGAAGAATTATTGCAAACAGCATCAAGAGTCACTTCATACAATCAAACATCGGCATCTTTAGCCTTTTCGACTTCAATTTTGCGACAATCATCATCATCAACTACTGGTTCTAATACAAGTATCGGTATTGGTGGTTCTATTGCCCAGATTGAATTTGGACTGATTCCATTTGCTACCCGTGCATCCAACGAAACCACCACTGATATTGTATTTCTGTTTACTTCTTTTGCTGCCAATTCTGGTAATGGAGCCGAGAATATAGATCGGATACCAGCAAGATTGAGTGGGGCAATTATTAGAAGTGGGAGTATTTTTTTGACTGGAGTCACTGATCTGAGGGTTTCTACTACTAGTATTCCAGGTCGGGCGACTGCTGCTTCTATGGAGTCTACGGAAACTTCAACTAGTGGCGGTGTTGGTGGATGGTTGGATGGAAATCGGTTTATTTTTGATATCGAGATTATTATGGGGATAATTGGTGTAATAACGTTTATAGTGTTTATGTAAAAAAAGAAAACAATGAAAAGGGGTGTGTTTACAATTAGAAGACTTAATTTAATAACAAGAAACTTTACGAAACTGGAATGATCTCTCTTCTTTATTGAATATTATATATATCCATCTTGTCTCTAAAAATTTTTTTACATAAAGTTTCTATTGAAAAATGTTTAAATAGTTCAACTCGATTGTATTTTTCTTAATTCTAAATCTTGATCTTTTAAAGATTGATATTTGAACTCATTCTCATTATATCGATAGTAATTATACCACAAGATATCCACAAATGTCAAAATTAATCCCAAAATATTAATCAAACTTAATCTATCACCAAATATTAATGAACTTAAAATAATCGTTAATAATTCTTTAAAAATACCAGCAATTGAAAGAGTAATTACTTGTGCCACGGTTAATAATTTAAACTCACAAAGAGTCATCATGAATGCAAGTACACCTGGAATAATTAATAATCCAATTGTGGTCCAAAACCCTTCACTTATCCAAATAGGATGATTTATAAATTCTACCCAACCTTCCACAATCAATCCAAGAACAAATAATACAATGCACATAAATGGTGCTACATAAAAGATGGTTGTGATTGAGTTTGGAGTGTGAGGATTTCTTTTAAGTAATATTTGAGTGAATGACCATCTTAACCCAGATAACATAGAAGCAGCAAGAACTGTTATAATACCCATTCCTGAATAGTCATTCATGTTCCCACCTGAGGGTTTCTTTGTCATCATTATCACCGAGCCTGTCATGATTATACAAATGACAATTAACCGCCAATTGAATTTTTCCAATTTGAAAAGGAGACCAAATATTAAGACAAACATTAGAGACGATGTTTTGAGCATCGTGTATAAACTTAAGGAGATTAATGAAATGGAAACATTGGATAAACCGATATCACCTGCACTTGCTATTGAACAAGGAATTATATGCTTGATATATACTAATATTTCCATTTTGAGTGATTGATAAAATCTCACAATTTCCGAAACATGCTCTCTTTCATGTAAACGGGGGATATTATTTCTTTTTGGTCTTAATTTAGGATTGAAATATAATACAACACTACTTAAAATGCATAAACATAATTGATGAAATGATGTGATTAATATTGGGAATTTAAAGTCCAATCCTTGACCAAACATCCATTTGTTATATATTGATATTGATAACGAGAAGAAATACCAACCGATAATGTATATTATAGCTTCCATATTGAAGTAACTGAATTTGGAGGAACTTGTAGGATTGATAGTATTTGTAGTAGCAGTAGGAGAATTAGCGTTTGAGGAAGATGTCAAAAACTTTTCTGTTTGATCGTCTTTATCTACGTGAAAGTTGATTTGATTTGAGGAATTAGTTGATGATGAACTAGATATAAGAGAAGAACTGAGATTGTTGTTAGTTGTGGATGGTATTGAACTAGTAGGTGAATTAGTTGTGGTGGTAGAAGAAGTTGTCATTAGAAACTGATGAGTAAATGATATTGGCAGTAGTAAAAGTGGTAGTGCTCGTATATCCTATTATATTATCCATATATTCTTATATATATATATGTATGTTAAGGTTAGCGGTTGTTTAAATGTATTTTAAAGACTGAAGATATGTATTCAACCAAATTGTAAAACAATAAAAGGAATGGCTCTACTGCTTGAGTTGATGTTGTAGTAACAATAATACACGACAAATTGTTCTTAATGACAGGCGTTTCGTTTCCTTCCCCAAAAGTTTATACTAAGTATAAATAGTAACAGGTTTTACCACTGAGGAATCAACAATCAAGATTTTTCATGTATAATTATATAAGCACCAAAGCATTTTTCCTTTGTGTCAAAAAAACAATTTGTGAACGCTGTCAAGAAAGTGCATGCTACGTAAAAAAAGAGAAATTCGTATAATACATATCCATTTTACGAAAAACTCCATCACATGACTAAGTGGGGGGGGGGAGTAGCGGGGCTTGAATTAGTATGTATATCTCTTGACTCAAACCACTTTAAATTGATGGAATCACATATAGTTAGTCGCTGTAAGAAAAGTCACTAGACTGTAGCATATTTGTTGGATATTAGACCCCCTTTTCTTAAAAACAATGGTATAAATACTTCCTGTAGAGAAACATTGACAGGAGATTCTGGGTTGTTATCTATAGAATGTCTAGACTTTTTCTCTTTTTCGAAACCAAAGGTCAAAGAAGAACCCCAAAAAGAAATCAGCCCAATCTAGGAAGTAGCAAGACCAGGAAATACATCGATACCAATGGGTATTAAGAATGAACAATGTGTTTATTAACCACATGTCACAATAAGTATTTGTTCCATGCTTTTTGAGCAATCAAGCCATGTATTATCTGGCCTACCATACCAAACATTATAAACCTATCCAGTATTCTCAACCCCTCATTTTTTTATTTCCCTTATCAAGTAAACTCGTTTTGGTACCCTTCTCTTTAAGGTTCGTAGTTTGTATAATTGTATCTGGGTAAGTGCAAGTTGAACAGTCGATTATGATTTCCTAATTAGGAAATATAATAGCTTCCTTAACTCTGTCACTTAGTTGTCATTAGCTACACTATCTAAAAGTTTTATATTACTTTTTAAACAATTGATTTTTAAATAAAAACTACTGTAATTACTATTATCAAATTTCCTCAAAGTTACAACTTGCTTTGTTTTTTGTATCTTTAATTCATATTTAGTTGTTGTAGTCATTTATATAAAACGAATTAACAAAACATCAATCACCAAAAATTTTCAAAGATCACGACGATTTTCATTTTCATCATTTTTTTTTCTTTGCTATTGTTTTTGTTTGTTGTTGAATCCCACCCATAAAAGTTGATTCATCATTAGATTATTACGATCATATTACTAGTGTCCATATTGCACTAACATATCCCCTTCTATATATATAGACATATGAACTCAACTAAATTAACTAAAAATAAGGATCCTACTTCATTGATTAATTTACAATATGATTACTTGATTGTAAATCAATTGAAATCATTGATTGTTCCAGGTACCTTGTATAACTTGATCATCGATAGTAAAATAGAACCGATATTATATCGAGTAATATCCAAACCACATCTACTACGTTTGGTCACATCTATAGAATTGATTGATGCAAAAAGGAAGCCAAATAAGTTTATGCAAGCCATTTATTTAACTGATTTGACTATTTATAATATGAAATGTATCATATCTGATGTTAACAAGAGTAGATATAAATCAGGACATGCATTATTCTTGGCAACTCCGACTGATCCAAAAATTATTCATTTCTTTAAATCAAATCAATTTATGGGCAATGAACAAGTTTTCCAATACTTTAATCAAGCCGATTCAATCCAATTTATTCAAGTTGGATTATACCCCTTGGAATCAAGAGTATTTTTGCCCGATAATAAAACCAAAAACTCGATGCCTATTTATTATAATGATAATTGTTCTGAGTTGGTCTTGCATCAAGTTAGAATTGCTGCTAGGTCATTGCTCAATTTGATGATTATAACTGGTGAATTTCCATTAATTCGATATTATCGTCCTCAAAATGCTACTCACAAAGCAAGTAGACTTTCAGAATTGATTGCCGACGAATTTCAGCGACAAATTGATGAATATGCAAGAGTGAATCACGATTTCCCACCTCCTTCTCCTGGTGATAAACCAAGATCGATCTTGTTAATTGTTGATCGAACTTTAGATTTATATGCCCCACTTTTACATGAATTCACTTATCAAGCAATGGCTATGGATATCATTCAGTCTTTGGAAAGAACCGGCGTTTATAGATATTCCGCTGAAAATGAAAAGGGAGAACAAATGGACATTGAAGCAACTTTGAATGATGAAGATGATGAAGACTGGGTCAATATTCGCCATTTACACATTATCGAAAGCTCAGAAATTATATTTAACAAGATTAGTGAATTGATTAAAAACAATCCTTTGATGATTGATAGATCAAAAGCTTCAACATCGTCTGATTTAATGTATATCGTGGCCCACTTGAAAGGATTTGATGAAGAAAGAAGGAAATTAACATTGCACAAGACTTTAATTGACGAATGCTTGGATTTGAATTCTGATCGTAAATTGGCTGAATTGGCTGCTGATTTTGAACAAACTTGTTGTGCTCAAGGGATTACTTTTGAAGGTGAACGGAATAAAAATTTACATGATGATTTTATTGTTTTGTTGAGTCGTGATGATTTACATATCAATGATAAAATTAGATTAATTTTGATTTATGCATTTTATCGCGGTGGATTAATTGAAGCTGATTTTAAAAAATTGGCAAAATTTGTCGGGGTTGACGATTTACAAATAATTGGATTAGTTAGTCGATGCTTTACAAATTTGTCGAAGTTGGGTTTCCCCATTATCAAACCTTCAATCAAGGATAAACCAATGACAAAGAAAACATTCCACACGATAAACAATGAAGGTACTTACAATACATCCCGTTTTCAACCAGCTCTCAAGAATGTTTTGACAAATCTTGCAAGATATCAACTTGACGAAGATTGGTTTCCTTATTTTAGAGACAAGCCATTAATAGACGATATTCCCGCCAAGCACCGTCCAAATACTTCGACCAACAGTGCTTCTGCCGCCACATTACCAACTTCAGGTTCATTACGAAACCCCAGAATTAAGGCCCAATGGGCAAGTTCTACATCAATTAGACATTCAAATTCTTTAAACTCAACACGAACTACATCTAATACCCCAAAACAGAGAATATTTGCCTATGTTGCCGGTGGGATGACTTATTCAGAAGTGAGAAGTGCATATGAAGTAGCTAACGAATTGGGTCGTGATGTTTATATTGGAAGTGAATCAATTATCAACCCGCGTGATTTCTTGATTGGATTACAGGATGTGGATCAAAATAAGAGTATGACTGAATTGGGATTGGAATTATGTAGAGAATTGGAGAAGGGTGAAAGTGAGATTCCGAATTATCTTGTTCAAGATGATCAACCACCCCCAAGGTTGCCACAGGCCTCATTGGGGAGTAATACGATTAGAAACCAACAAGCACCATTGAACCATAAAAAGAGTGATTTGCTGTTGGATAATGGGAAGACCAAGGAGAAGAAGAAATCTAGACTTAAGAAGTTGTTTAGTTAGTCTCTTTTTGTGTATAGAATTTTTCTTGTCTTTTTATAAATAAAGCTAAGGATGTTTTTGATCTTTCCAAGGGGACTAGTGTAGGGTGTTTAGTTTTATATTGTAAAAGTCAAAACGCCATACCAATAGACGAAAATTTGTAGCAGCCGTTTTGTCCGTGCAAAAGAATTTGTTGCAAAGATCGGATCAATAACATTTAGGTTTTAACATTTCTTGATCCCGAAAATACATGTACCCTCGATTGAGAATCAAGCCAAGAGATTTTAACATGGTTACTTATTGAAACTGCAATTAGTCTCAGACAGTGAACAGCACAGTGGCAAAAGTGCTTTCCGTGGCTCCAGTTCTGTTTCATCGTTTTGTACAAATCCACATCATTATCGTTTAATATTAAATGAAACAGAGTCAATTGTAGCGTTTTTATTTATAATGCCGATATTTTTAACCATTTTGTGATGAAGATGCCATCAATTCTTTCCTAATTCGGAAACATTTCCGGCCGTTTTCTTTATTGTACAGTTTGTTTGATTTGTCATCAGGTCTCCTGCATATAACCCTAACACGATTAAGTTTTTCAAATCACTATTTTATTTTACAACCATCGATTTTTTTTACAACCATCCTAATCCATTTCTTCCTTTAAGTTTTATATAGTCAAGCAATAATGGAACGGTTAGAAGTATTATCTTCAGGACCTACTCCTGGTGGTAATGACAATCAGTGGGAATTATTCAACCCGATATTGTTATCAGATACCATCAATGATTTGATTCTTTTGCAAGAACAAAGTAACGATACCACGAATCCATCGTCATCAAATTCTTGGTTTAGTTGTGGTACCAAGGGAGATAGTTGGGGTCCTTTATCTCCAACATTTAACGACTTGACTCCATGTTTCTTACAAGGTGTCTTGTTTGGTACAGCTTCAGCATTGATGATTTTGGTTGGTATTTATCAATTGATTTATTTAAGAAAGAAGAAGATTAGTGTTGGGAATAGAACCGGATATAATTTCTATTTGAAATTATTGTTAGTGCTATTACAATTCGCATTTCAAATAGTCTTGGTGGCTGTTTATGATCATGTTGGTATTATTAAACTCGCATTAATTTTGAACGTGCTTGCCAATTTAATCGCGTTTGGAATTCATTATTTAGAACAATTCAAATCAACTATTCCTAATGGGGTATTATTATTCTATTGGTTGTTTCAGGTTATTTTCAACTTAGGTAGAATTGGAAACTTGCACTTGAGAGATGCATTGAATAATGCATTTGGTGTGTTTATAATTTTGTCCACTGTCAATTCTTTGATTATCTTAATTCTTGAAATTGTCATTCCAATTCAACCGGTTTCTTCTAAGGTTTTCATTCATGATTCACCATATGATCGTGCTAATGTTTTTTCAAGAATTACTTTTGATTGGATGGGTGCATTGATGAAGAAAGGTTATGCCCAATACTTAACTGAACGTGATTTACCTCTTTTACCTAAGAAACTAAGGGCTGAAACCACTGCAAATGAATTTGATCACTATTGGAATTCTCAAAATGCACAGAAGCCTTCCTTATTTTGGGCTATTGCCAAAGCATTCGGTGCTCAATTTATGTTGGGTGGGGTTTTTAAAGGGTTACAAGATATGTTAGCATTTGTTCAACCTCAATTATTAAGATTATTGATTAAGTTTGTCAATGATTATCTGGATTCTTTAAAAGCCGGGGATCCTGTTCCTTTGACTCGTGGGTTCTTGATTGCAATTTCAATGTTTATTGTCTCAGTTGTTCAAACTGCTTGTTTACATCAATATTTCGAACGTGCTTTTGAATTGGGTATGAAGATTAAATCAAGTTTAACTGCTATTGTTTATAACAAATCATTGGTATTATCCAACGAGGCAAGACAAGAATCTTCCACTGGTGATATTGTTAATTTGATGTCGGTTGATGTTCAAAGATTGCAAGATTTAGTACAAAACTTGCAGATTATTTGGTCAGGTCCATTCCAAATCATTTTATGTTTAGTCTCATTACATGGATTAATTGGGAATTCGATGTGGGCTGGTGTTGCAATTATGATAATTATGATTCCATTGAATGCTGTAATTGCTCGTATTCAAAAACGTTTACAAAAGACTCAAATGACCTTCAAAGATGAAAGATCAAGATTGATCAATGAAATATTAAACAATATCAAATCTTTGAAATTATATGGATGGGAAGATCCATATTTAGCCAGATTGAAACACGTTAGAAATGATAAGGAATTAAATAATTTGAAGAAAATGGGTATCTTTCTGGCTTTCACTAATTTTACCTGGAATTTAGCTCCATTTTTGGTTTCTTGCAGTACTTTTGCTGTTTATGTTTGGACTCAAGATAAGAGTTTATCCACCGATTTAGTTTTCCCAGCGTTAGCATTGTTTAATTTGTTATCCTTCCCATTGGCTGTTGTTCCTATGGTTATCACCAATGTGGTAGAAGCCCAAGTTGCCATTACCAGATTAACCAAATTCTTAACTGGAGCTGAGTTACAGTCAGATGCAGTTGTTAAATTACCAAGTGCCAAAAAGATTGGTGATGCAGCTGTTGAAATCAACAATGGTACTTTCTTATGGTCCAAAGCTAAAGGAGAGCAAAACTATAAAGTTGCATTATCTAATATTAATCTTGTTGCCAAGAAGGGTGAATTGGATTGTATTGTTGGTCGTGTTGGTAGTGGTAAATCATCAATTATTCAAGCAATCTTGGGTGATTTATACAAATTGGACGGGGATGTTACAGTACACGGTAAGATCGCCTATGTTTCTCAAGTTCCTTGGATTATGAACGGTACCGTCAGAGATAATATTTTATTTGGATATAAATACGACCCTGAATTTTATAAGCATGTTATCAAAGCATGTGCCTTAACTGTTGATTTGAGCATTTTACCAAAGGGTGACAAGACTGAAGTTGGTGAAAAGGGTATTTCATTATCTGGTGGTCAAAAGGCAAGATTATCATTAGCTAGAGCTGTATATGCCCGCGCTGATGTTTACTTATTAGATGATCCTTTAAGTGCGGTTGATGAACATGTTGGAAAGCACTTGACTGATCATGTTTTGGGTCCGAACGGGTTATTAAAAACTAAATGTAGAATTTTGTCAACTAACAATATCAAGGTTTTGAGTATTGCCGATAGTGTCCATATGGTTAGTGATGGAAGATTGATTGAACAAGGTACTTATGATGATATTATGAAACAAGAAAGTTCCAAGATTAGACAATTGATTGAAAGTTTTGGTAAGAAAAGAGAAGGCTCTGCAGAACCTACTGATGAGAGCTCTGCTAGTAAGAAGAAGACCGCTGACGGTGAACTTGAAGAAGTTAAGGATGCAGATGAAATTAATTTGGATGATTTAGACTCTGATTCCTCATTTGAATGTGGTAGTTTAAGAAGAGCCAGTGATGTGTCAATTGATGAGGAAGAAGCCCGCATGGAAGAAGAAGAGGAGGATGAGGATGCCAAAGCCAGAAAAGAACATTTGGAACAAGGTAAAGTCAAATGGGATGTTTACCGTGAATATGCTAGAGCATGTAATCCTTACAACGTTGGTATTTTCTTATGTTTTGCTCTTTGTTCATTTGTTATTAATGTTGCATCTAATTTCTGGTTGAAACATTGGTCTGAAGTCAATACTAGATATGGTTACAATCCTAACATTGTTAAATATTTGGGAATTTATTTCTTATTGGGTATTGGATTTTCGCTGGCTTCGTTGGTGCAAAATTGTTTCCTTTGGATCTTCTGTACCATTCATGGATCGAAGAGATTGCACAATTCGATGGCTGTTAGCGTCTTAAGAGCACCAATGTCTTTCTTTGAAACTACTCCTATTGGAAGGATCTTGAATCGTTTCTCAAATGATATCTACAAGGTTGATGAAGTTTTAGGAAGAGTCTTTAACATGTTCTTCAGTAATACCATCAAGGTGTTTTTAACCATTGTTGTTATTTGTTTTTCTACATGGCCATTTATCTTTGTTGTCTTACCATTAAGTGTGTTATACGTTTATTACCAACAATATTATTTACGTACTTCCCGTGAATTAAGAAGATTAGATTCAGTTTCAAGATCTCCAATTTTTGCCAACTTCCAAGAGTCTTTAACTGGTGTTTCCACAATCAGAGCTTACTCCAAAGAAGAAAGATTTAAATATTTGAACCAATTACGTGTGGATAGAAATATGTGTGCTTATCACCCAGCTATCAACGCAAATAGATGGTTAGCTGTCAGATTGGAATTCTTAGGGTCAGTGATCATTTTAGGTGCTGCCGGTTTATCAATCGTTACATTAAAGTCTGGTAAATTGTCTGCCGGTTTAGTTGGTTTATCTGTATCATATGCTTTACAAATTACACAATCATTGAATTGGATTGTGAGAATGACAGTTGAAGTTGAAACCAATATTGTTTCTGTGGAAAGGATTATGGAATATTCAAGTTTGACCTCCGAAGCACCTGCAATTATTGAAGATAAGCGTCCACCACAAAATTGGCCAAACCAGGGAGAAATTAAGTTTGAAAATTATTCTACTAAATATAGACCAGAATTGGATTTGGTATTGAAGAATATTAATTTGGACATTAAACCTCGTGAAAAGATTGGTATTGTTGGTAGAACTGGTGCAGGGAAATCCTCAATTACTTTGGCATTGTTTAGAATTATTGAAAAGTATGGTGGTCTGATTACTATCGATGGAATTGATACTTCAAGTATCGGATTATACGATTTGAGACATAAGCTTTCTATTATTCCTCAAGATTCACAAGTTTTTGAAGGTACTATCAGATCCAATTTAGATCCAACTGATGAATACTCCGATGATCAAATTTGGAAAGCATTGGAATTATCGCATTTGAAAGATCATGTTCTTAGAATGTATGAAGAAGCAGAAGATAAACTGGAATTGGAAAGTCCTTTGCATGTTAAGTTGAACGAAGGTGGATCTAATTTGTCTATTGGTCAACGTCAATTAATGTGTTTGGGTAGAGTTTTGTTAAAATTAAACCACTCCAATATTTTGGTTTTGGATGAAGCAACTGCTGCTGTTGATGTTGAAACCGATCAAATTTTGCAAGAAACAATTAGAACCGAATTCAAAGACAAGACAATTATAACAATTGCCCACAGATTAAACACAATTTTGGATTCTGATCGTATTTTGGTATTGGAAAAGGGTCAAGTTGCTGAATTTGATTCTCCAGCTAAGTTATTAAAGAATAAAGAGTCATTGTTCTATTCATTATGTAAACAAGGTGGATTTGTTCAAGATGAAGAAGATGTCGCAGAGGTTTTGTCACAAGAGTGATTGTTTTATAGAATTTAAGTATAAATATTAATATAATAAAAGGATGCTATTTTTTAGAATCTAATGTTCGCTTCTCTTTCTCAAACTGTTGACATAATACAATTGATGGAATTCCAGTCTGTTTTCAACCTCACATGGATTTGCAGTAGAAATTTCTTTAATTTGTTGTTCAAAAGTAGGATCAACTGTTAGAAGATCATTCTCATCCAAGGATAACACTTGCAATAAATGATCTTGAGTTTCAATATCCAAAGAGGCGATGATCTTCTTATTTGTTGGGTCAACACAGATATCAACAATTGAATTTTCCACAACCATAGTTTGTTTATGTTCAAAAACAGTATAATCATCATGAATAGTAAAAGTAAACAAACACTTAGTGTTCTCCACCAAAACAATCAACAAATGACTCTTATCAGTCTTGATAGTTAACAACTTTGCAACAGAAATCTCCTTTTTAGAGTCCTCAGTCAAAAATCTTTCTGGAGGTAAATGAGTATCATTCAAGAATGGTTCAACCAAAGATCTAAGTTCAACTTTAGCTAATAGTTGATTTTCATACCATTTCCAAACACATACATAGTCATCACCACCACCACTATATAAAATTGCAGCGTTTTCATCGGCAAT
Source organism: Hemisphaericaspora nanyangensis (assembly GCA_030557635.1). NCBI lineage: Eukaryota > Fungi > Ascomycota > Pichiomycetes > Serinales > Debaryomycetaceae > Hemisphaericaspora > Hemisphaericaspora nanyangensis. The sequence goes on along the minus strand of JAKTPO010000036.1, from coordinate 8,068 downwards.
ATATAAATCGGAAACAAACTCTTCGTGACCAAATAACCAATCTTTGATAACATAACTCTTTGGATAATTTGAAATCCTGATATGCTCATCACGATCAGCAGTAATGATGAATTGCTTGTTGTTGTACTTTGTCATTAAGACGTCACTCAACATTGAAACATGTCCCAAAACTGGAGATAGTTCTTTTTGCGCAATTGGGGCAGAATTATCTATAGGTATAACATACACATCACCAAATTTATCCGCAACTACTACATTTGCATTTTGATCGTCAATAGAAACCGAGCATGGTCTCTTGGGGAATGGCTGTCTTTTGATCAAAGTTAAACAATTTTCTTGATTTGTAAAGTCAATCAGAAAGATAACCACCGACTTATCACTATCAGTAGTTCCAATTATGTATTTTTCATCATAGGATAATCGTAATGCCCGTATATAATTATAAATAGGTTGCGAAAAGATTGGTTCACCTTTCTTTTTCGAGATTTTCACTTCTGAATTTTGATGGGTTACTTTATCCGTTGTGATTGAATCGATCCATTCACCAATTTTTTGACCCGTTAAGAGGTTAAATACCTGAAGAACATTTTTAACCGATGCAAATAGGTGGGTACCTGCGCTATTGGTCACAACAATTTGATATGGATGCTTCATTGGGGTGGGGAATAGTGTCTTCCAGGGAGTTTAGGGAACGATTCAAAAAATTTCCAAAATTTTGCGATGCCCAATTTGATTTAGCGCTACCAACAATGGTTATCGCCAGAGATAATTTCTACTGAACTACACTATACGAAACAAGAGATATCATCCTATCGAAGTATAATAATTAAATACAGTGATATATGTTACTCGTAGAAAATCTATATATATATTAAGCTTATAGTTAGGTGCTGTCTCCTGGGCTCTCCTTTTTAGTTTGACTCCCCCAGGCCCAACTATAAAGCTTCGTAGCAACGGTCGGAGCTGGAGTCACAGTTGTTTCGTTTGAGGAATCATCTTTACTGCCTCGAGCACTACCATTACTTTTCACTTTTTCAAATCCAGCTACCAATTCTTCTATATCATCTTCAGTTTCAGATTTCTCGGTGAAAGTGCTGGCGCTTGGGGTTTCTGGAACCAGCTCAGATTCTTCCTTGGGTATGAACTTCTGAGCCTTAATTTCATTTACCGACGAACTAGAACTAGATGACTCCTTGAACTTGAAACTGCTAAAGAAATTGGAGATGTTTTTATTTATGGAAGCAGATACTTCCGGTACATTATCTATGGCGACATGTTTTGGTTCGATGAAATTAAAAATGAAATCATCAGCCATTAAATTCCAAATCTTGAAATTCTGGGATTGTTTCCAGGCCTCGATAAATTTGAGGTTGAAATGACCAGTGTTTCCTATATTTTTATCATTTTCTCCATTAAATCCAGGTGGATGCAGATTAAATCTATCCACATATTGGGAATATCTCATGGTTGAAATTAAAGAATTTAAATACTCCTCAAATTGATCTCGTACATAATCATCACCTCCGACATATTTATCATTATTCTTGGGCTCCGATTGGACCGTGTAAATCAAATGATTCATGAATCGTTTATCTAAGGAACTTAATTTAAATTCTTCCGGTTTGTAGTATGCCTTGGGGTATGTCACCTGGTGTGTATCCAAATTAATCAACATATCAACATTAAAATTCTCGGCTTGATTAACAATTAACAAATTAGAACAACCAACCATGAAACTTTCAACGGATAATTCATCCAATTGTTGCAACGGCAAATAAGGGTTCCAGAATGAATTCTTCGTATTGAAAATTTGAAATGGCAATCCAAAGAATCTTAACATTGACAATCTATTAGTGGTATTTAAACTGGTTGGCTTTGTCAATGGTCCATTTGTCTCAATATAGTCGATCAATGGACATCCCGAGTTATCTAAGTTGTTGATCAAATTGGGAACTAACGAAATTAAGTTATTTTGAAATTGAGTTAATAATTGTAGGTTCGTGTTTGAGTAAATTATAATCTTTTTATCCAATAATAAAGCCTTGAATATTAGCAAGAAATCTAATTTGAATTTCGTAATGGAAGATCTTAAATTTAAATTCACAAAGTTTTCTTGTTCATGCTCAAGTATCGATTCATGATATAATTGATTATCCTTCAATTTAAATTGGTTGTTTAAACTATCAAATAAATCTTCCAATATTCCAAAATTATGAAAGGTTTCTTGTTGAAAATACGTCTTCGTTATAATGGATAACTTCTCCTTGATCTTGATGAAGATCGGTTGTTTTCTCACAATAACAACAATTGCCTTTTGAACAATCAGTCTAGTGATATCCTTATTCTCCTCTCTTTGTTCTGCAGATAATATACTGGTTCTCACTTGTTGTACACAGCTACAACCAAACAAAGTCTTCAAATATCTTGGATCATGATCAAATTCATTCATATCTTTCAAACTATCAATCGATCGTTGATGTTTGAAATCATAAACCAAATTAAAATTGGAAAAGGTTTCTTCAAACAAATGAGCTCCATCAGGCAATGCTAAAAATGGAATATTTTTAAATAAACTGGAATCATAATCGGGATGATAATTTGATTTCCACCATTGAATCTCTGGACCTCGTTGATGGTGGAAATCAACTAAACAAACGGCAAATATCATGTCATCTAATTTTGATTGTTCATCAATTGTTTCAGAATTGGTATATTGATGGATATTGTGAGTCTTTTGTTCAATTGGTAACATTTTAATTTCAATTGATTTTCTTTTATTCTCAACAGACGTTTCTTCAGTGGCTGAAGTTATAGAGGCACAAGATATCGCTTTCCGAAGTTCTTGAGGAGAAATTGAATGATCTAAAGATTTATCGATTGGATCGGAACATACTGATTGTCTACTTGGAGAACCAGGATTTTCAGACAGCATGGACGTTAATGTTTTAGTAATTGCCAGTTCTGTGCGGTATGTTCTTGAACTTAGTCTCATCGGACGAAGATTGAACTCATCTTGTAACGAGCTTAGATCGTTAGAAATTCTCTTACTGGCAGAATTAGTTAATTTAGGTAAAGGGGACTTTGGTTGAGCTGGGGAAGATGTTTCGCTAGAAACATTGCCGCCAGAGTTTCTTCGATTTTTAGATAATCGTAATGGACGCAATTGAGGTTCGACAATTTCATTGGATGAGTGGCTATGACCACTATTTCGTTTGCTGGTAGTCATGCTTTCGCCAGAATGAAGACTTGAGGAAATTATTGACAGTCTATTTGAAGAGTGGTTTGGTGTTGTTGATGATGCACACTCTGAATCTTCTGTGGGATTGATCCTCTCACTCATATGAAAATGATGTTTTTTGCCTATAAAGAAATTGAATGGTAGTGCTGCTAATGTAGGTGACGGTACAGTGTGTTGAAAATAAGGTTTTGCTACGTAAACAAGAAAGTATATTTAGTATAACAATAACGAATCGACAATAAATGAAAAGTATAATAAATCAATTTTCCTGTAATTACGTCTTCTTACTGTTTTCCACCTTTCGAGTATTTACATGACGCTACCATCTGGTAATATGTGGTTACTCCTTAACTCTTTCTTGGGGCTGCCGACTTAAAGACAAGTTTGCTTCTTTGTCTATTTGTATTATCCAAGATTTTGTTTGAATACAACAAAGAGAATCGAGATTACGAATTCGAAGAAGAATTCTGGAATGGTATTTGTGTATCCCGATTCAACTAGCGAGTTCCTTGTGTATTTTCAAGACAGTGTACACAAGCCTCTATTGTGACATCATATAATTCTTAAACATCAATTGTTACTGAAAGGTTCTTTGTGTACATTTTTGAACAAGATTTGTGAACCTTTCCCTTTAGATTTAAATCTGTTACTATGGTTTTCCTAATAAGAACAGACTACTGCTCTCATCCAGATTTTCTCCAACAACCACATAAAAACAACACAATAAGCGCCATTTCAAACGTAACCATAATCGTATATTCATATTTTAAACTACAACATTAGGATTGAGAATAAGTTACATTACAAAGAAAGAACAACAAGAGAGATAGGAAAGACATAGAGAATCGACATTAGTCCATAAAAATGATATCTTTAATAGTCTTTAGTGTTTTTTCAACACCGTGAACAATGATATTGTCGCGGTTTTGATTTTCATCTTTCTTTTTAAAATTCTCGTTCTTATCATTTTCAGTGACCAGCAATCCCTCGTTCCTTGCAACATGATTAGCAAATACAGCTTCCTTATTCAATCTCAGGTTAAACTCTTCTTCGCTGGGAGCTACGAAAGAATCCTTCAGCTGCTTCCATTGCTGAAAGTATTCATTTAAGACATAACAATAGGCAACCCCCAAGTCATGGCTGATCGTATTATATCTATGATAACTGAAGAGGAAAACGTGTGGGATAGCATTGAAGAACTGTCCTAAAAGGTCATCGGCTTCAGGATTTCTAAGATTATAACACGCGCTTACATATTTTAGGTGATTTCTGGAATAAAATTGATGGAAGAATTCTTCCAATCTGGATCTAAGCTCCTTAGATTCTTTGTCATGATCTTCTGGAGTTGGAAGTCTCTGTTGGTTTGGGGTTCCTGTTGGAAAAATTTCGGGCGCGTTTCCATCCAGTGGGATTTCCTTAGTTGACATAATTATAATTAGTGTTAGTAAGTTTTTTGGAAGGTTCAAAATGAACTATAGAGATTTAGAATATTTAAGAAAGTTTAACTGATGGAGAGATTTGCTTCTAATATATACACACTCACATAAGAACAGGCAAAATTAAATGAGATAGATAAAGAGACAAGAAATTTTTCAATAAAGTTAAGAAGGGCACATGGCCCGATGCGCTTCACGACTTATTTGTGAAATAAAGATGAATAAATTTAGATTCTTCGTAGTCACACCAGAAGTATACGTAACTTATATAAACGTGTATAGCGGGGGGGGGGGGTTAGTAAAAAACTTGGCAACTCTAATAACTATCAGGTGATCATCACCTAGCAACATCTATTAGGTTCTATCTTGAACGTATTGTCTCAGTTATTAAAATTCTCAAACAGTGAATGATAAAGGTAGAGTGGAAAGTAGGATTCCGCCTAAAAAATGAAGACTTACATAATCCATCTGCATCTTGAAAAGTTTAAACAATCCTGTGTATTATATTATTGGTTATATGATACATCTCGTTCCTTCTTTCATTCTTGACTTTATATACAGGAAGCGTTATATGCTTAAGTGGCAAAACTGTGGAGTAAAATTTCGAAGTAGATAAATGCGATTGCTAACAAATCAAATTTATTCACAACATCGCGATTCGCAATCTGTGGTAGGTGTGATAATATAAGTATACATACGATCCCCCAAAAAACAGACCCAAATTAGTTCTCAAACTAGATTTTTGATAACTCAATTGCAAAATGCCATTTACTGTAGGACAAACTTTTCCATCTGGGGTTGAATTCAACCACATCCCAATTCAATTTGATGATTTATCTTTAGTCAATCCGTTAAAATGTGACACCAATGCCAAATTAAACGTTGATCAATTAATAGATCAATTATCAACCAGTGATAAGCCCTTATTGGCCGTTGTTAGTGTTCCAGGTGCTTTCACACCAACTTGTACCGAACGTCATATTCCAGGATATTTGTCCAATTTGGATAAACTAGCCGAGAAGAAGGTTGGCGCAATTATTGTATTGGCATTCAATGATGCGTTTGTGATGAATGCTTGGGGTAAGATCTTAGTGAAAGGTTATGTCAAAGAAGTTAGCAAAGACAGTCCACAAGTTTATTTTGCTAGTGATGGTGGGTTTAGTGATAAATTTGAATTAGCTGCCGATAGAAACGGTATTTTGAGAAATAAGAGATATGCTACTTTGGTTGATACCAGAGATAAGACAGTTAAGTATTTTGGAGTTGAAGTTGAGAGTGGGGTTCATGTTTCCGGAGTTGATAACATCTTGGATGCAAAGTTATAAATAGCTCAAATTCTATTCTCTTCTTGAATTAATTAAATGTATGGCTTTTTGAATAGTTCTAATAAAAGTTAATTGATTTGGTCAATTGAAACATCTCATAGGTGGATAAACAAAAGATTTAGTCAACCAGTTGATTAGAATGGAACTGGGGAGATATATATTGATTTTTATGAAGTAGGAAAAGACGTAACCACAATGATCAGAACTAGTTGAAGTTGATGTAATCTCGGGGTCATAATTCCGTTCCGAATAAAAGAAAAAAGATCGTGTTGATTGATGAATCAACATACAAACGAAGAAATTAGGCTCGTGTTCTTACCATTATTGAAGTAAATCCCTCTTCTATTGGCTGCTTATGTGTTAATTCTAATCCTTAACAAATTGTAGCAACCAATAAAGGCATCTAATCTAATTTTTACAAATTTATTCACAAGTGCACGACTTCTCCAAACACCGAACACCTGTTCTGTTTAGTCAGCCAACTTTCTCCGAAAAGAATTGCTTCTAGATTGTCTGATGCCCCCACTTGTTTCCAAAAAATTTCAAAAATAAAAAAAAATAAAAAATAAAAAAAATAAAAATAATAAGATTTTTTTAACCAGATTACACGACTACCCAAAAAAAAATAAATTTTAAACTCATTGAATTGAAAAATTTCCAGTTGCAATATAAAAGTCGATCTCGATTTCAATTTTTTTTTGGAAATTTAGCTTCTCTTTTAGCTTCTTCAAACTTATTTGCAATTGAATTTATCCAAATATGTCTACTGTTTATTTTGACGTCTCCGCCAATGGTGTAAACTTAGGTAGAATTACCTTCAAGTTATACGACGATGTTGTTCCAAAGACTGCTGAAAACTTCAGAGCTTTATGTACTGGTGAAAAAGGTTTCGGTTATGCTGGTTCTATTTTCCACAGAGTCATTCCTCAATTCATGTTACAAGGTGGTGACTTCACCAACGGTAATGGTACTGGTGGTAAGTCTATTTACGGTGCCAAGTTTGCTGATGAAAACTTTGTCAAGAGACACGAAAGACCAGGTTTATTAAGTATGGCTAATGCTGGCCCAAACACCAACGGTTCTCAATTCTTCATTACCACTGTCCCATGTCCTTGGTTAGATGGTAAGCATGTTGTATTTGGTGAAGTTGTCGATGGTATGGATGTTGTTAAGACTATTGAATCTTATGGTTCTCAAAATGGTCGTACTTCTAAAAATATTAAGATCGAAGCTGCTGGTCAATTGTAATTTCCCAAGTAATGTAACAATCGTTTCAGATTGGAATTTTAAACACATTATTTAGATAAGCTGTGGGTGTTCTATTCTTTCTATAGAAGATATAGTATTAGAGTAAAAAAATCTAACAATGGTTTTGTGGTAATTGTAATGGCACTCTCTTTAGATTGATTGATCAACTGTATTAATACATTTGCACCCAATGCTATGATTGCGATAAATGAAGGGTAAATCGGCAACAATTGATTGTGCATTTCCATTAACGACCTCTACTTAAGGGCTGCAGCAAGCTTCCAAAAAAAATTTGCTTGAAGATCTCCCTTTAAGAACTTCTCGTATATTCCATAATCGGAGTCAAACTTGTACTTGCCACCAAGACACACAAGATCTAGTGCCTTAATCCACCTTTGGTTTGATCCTTATATTATAGTGATAATTTTGTAGATACTACTATAACAATTTATCTTGAATGCTAGCGTGCTGATTTCAATAGTTCAATTGCGACACTCAATTGCTAAGCAAATTTGTGGCCATTGGAACCTAATAGAAATATCTATAATAGTAAAAGAATACCTACGATAACATGCATACAAAACCCCTTCATTGTTAAGGTATCAAAATACCAAGAATCTTTCGACGGAGTCTTCATAACCACTATGTAAAAATTTTTTTAGTTAACTTGAACGGCCAATAAAAAACCAGCTTAGCAATTGAAGACATTTATGAACCGGAAGTGTTCCCCGTTCAAGTCGGGCTGTTACAGAGGATATTGTTAAGGCTTTTCGTTACTCCTGCAATATAGCCCCCACCACCCCAGATCGGAAGAGCACACC